>JACCIC010000040.1:512500-625000 GCA_018907035.1 Sycobia sp. Sy_11
TTGTATAAAGAATCTGTCAGCTAAATAATTCATTTGCGAAAAACGTCAATAATATAATCAGACATTATAACAAAAACAATGATAACTTACTATATTTTCTGATTAGCAGTATACAGATTTTTATAAAGCCACATAAAGTGCATCCGTCAAATAAAATATTACGCAGGAAAAGAATCACAGTGTGAAATACAAATATATATAATTTTATATCAAATCTGAACTAAAACGTACTAAAAATTATTCCAATTTACAATGAAAAAGAGTATCCGAACTTAATGGTATAAAATTTAAGGTAAGTATATAGCTATAGCAACGAGTTATCGCCTATATAGTGATATGTATATTTGGCTTGGCGTAGCAAAACACCAGTATATATATATATAGTCAAGTGTCACGCAGATGGAGGGTGCGAAGCGTTGAACGGGTGAAGGAGGAGGAGAAACAGGGAGAAAGAGGGAGAGAGAAAAAAGAGGGTGAATTTTAAAGAAATGCCATGAAACTGCTCTCCATGCTACATGTATGTGTATGTATTTGTATACATTAGATACACTTTGAAACGCCTACGCACATGTATACGCATACATATACCTGCGCGAACCCATATATTCGAATGGTCACGCTCACATACATCACTGAAGGAGGGAGGTATGGGAGGGGGATAAAAAGTCGACGTATATACGCGCACGAGGTCCGGGAGCAAGGGCGGACGAGGAAGTGCAGCACGTGTCTACGCAACGTCTCGGCGTTGCGGCGGCAGAAAAAACAAGAGAAGGAGCGAGAGGGGGGAGGGTAAGGTAGATGGAAGAGTTAAAGAACCAAGCGGGCGTTGATAGGCAATCCAGCTGATTGCGCGAATAGACCGCGACTTCAAACGCGCCGAAGAGCGGCTCACGCCAGCGCGCGGAGCGGAAAAGAAAGCCGGATTCTCTTTCTCTCCAGAATCCTTGTATATATCCTTTTGTGTGTGTGTGTGTGTGTGTGTGTGTGTGTGTGTGTGTGTGTGTGTGTGTGTGTGTACATATAAGTGTACAGTTGAATCGGCGCGAGCGGGGGCGGTATTATTTTAGCGCGTTGCCAAAGCGTTTCCTTCGGCATTTTCGGAAAAGGAAAAAGTGGAGAAACAATAGCAGCGCGTGGCGCCCGCGTGCATTGTGCACGGGATCGACCTCCATCCCTTGTCCTGCCGACTCCCTTGTATATGGGGCGCGGAATTCGAATACTCTAAAAAAACGAGACTATGAGGGTGAGTATATGGAGTTACGCTGGTTTTTATTCGATTGCTTCCCCACTCCCCTGTATATGCAACGTACTAAATGCCTTCGTAGGAAACTGGAAGTTCTTATATACAGCTGATGATTGAAAGAAGCAGAGGGAGGGAGAAAAAGAGAGATTGAGAGAGAAATATAATAGAAATTTAGTGCTAAACGGGCGGGGAAGTAAAATAGCGCGTATAAGTACCGAGAACTAGAGCCATTGCTAGATCATTTTTCCTGCTGTGTACAGTAATGATTGCTGTGCTTACGACGATACAAGCGTAAGAGCCTCATCGACGATGCGTCACTGAATGGCCGCCAGTTGGAACGCCAGAATCGCGAAACTTTACAGCACCAGCGAGGTCATTAATCGTGAGGCTGTAATGCTCTTCGATCCTCTCGCCTTCCAGCCTTTCCTCTCGATTCCCTGCGTCGCAGTGCATTGAAAAGTCGTATAAAGCCGAATTGAAAAGTCCAGCGAATTCGCCACATCGGCTGTCCAATCGTTAATACATAGAGGATCCCAGGGTGGCGTCGAACTATTTTCTGTCCAGGTACCCGCCTAAAATATATAATATACGTATATACACAAATGGAGACCCGCTTCGTTAAGCTGACGTTGCTGGGCAGTGGATTGCTTCAGGAACGATATTTTAATCAACCGAACGAAAATAGAACAAGCTTTATATTTTTGCAAGCACGATATGAAATATGCTTGCCAATCGGTACACATTGCATTCTAATACGTATTGATCCTAGTGAGGTCTCTGCCCCACCCCATTCTTTCCTGACTCGTCCGGATAATACTGTACATCACAATTGTAGAAAACATTCTCGGGGCTGAATTACACCTGCTACGCGCGCGATTAGGATTGCGGCGTAAAGGCGCGACTATATATACAGGGTGTCCCGAATATGATTGTTCACTCTTGCGGATCGGTAATAAGCAGAGAAAGCCGCATGCCATGCAATAGATGTAGGAATTTTGGAAAGTTGCAAATTGGAAATCCTGCAGCGGCTATTCGGCCCCTCCATTATTCTTTAGATTACACTTTAATTCTCTACCCGTTTGCTTTACTTCCAAGCCCTTCGATGGAAAGGCTAATTCGAACTTATTCATGTCAGATGAATTCAATACGCATTCAAGGTTTGCACACGAATTCGTCTGCTTATTACCTATCCGCTAGCATTGTCATATTTGTGACACTTTCAATATATGTTGATATATATATATATATATATATATATATATATATATATATATATATATATATATGTATAAGATATATATATATATATATATATGTATAAGATATACGGCAACTGTCCTCTGTCGACGAGATCCTTGAAAAATTTACGTACGTGAGGATGCAAACGGCAACGGAGAGTACATGGTGTATGTGTGTCTGTACCCGCGCACGCATACGCATGCAAGTCGAAATGAACCGGGAGAATATAGAACTGAAAGATGCCTTATCGATAATTTCTCTTATTCTCTTCACCTTCCACCCCGTTTTTAATAATCCACATTATTGTAATATAGATTTTTTCAGGTTTTATATTTTATATGTTTTCTGTTTCTTTTATTACAATATTTAAACCTACTTTGTAAAATAAAAATTTAGACTATTTAGTAACGGAGAGTTATTGTTTTGTGAAGCCGCTAAACATTTAAACATATTATTAAAGAATCTATTTTTTTTTAATTATTATACTTTTGTCCGATGCATAATTCACAGTTTGTAAAAGAAATAGATTTTCAGTTAAAAGTTATAGTGATGCAATAAGTATAAAAGTGCGCAGCAATTATTTATCTTTTTTATATTTTTTATTTATCTTATTTATTTTTCCATTTTATAGTTAAAATATAAATTGATTGTATAATTGAGCAAGTATGAACAGCTGCGGCGATGTAAAAAAAAAACTAATTTGGATTAACTTCCCAAGGCTGTATAATTTTGTCCGGAAGTCTCCCCACCCGTACATGTTACTCCCGCTAGATAATTTCTCTCGCACCTATACCTATAAGAACATGCCACGTCACGTGTCGATCTACTCGCCCCGGCTGTCGCTTGAGGGACATTTGAATAAATCAGTCCAAGAGAGAGAGAGAGAGAGAGAGAAGAGAGAGGAACTCGCAGAATTACGCACTCAGTTATCCCAGACCCGAAGAAGTCCGATTCATCTCTCTCTCTCTCTCTCTCTCGCTCTCTCTTTCTCTCTCTCGAACTGTGCCAACTTCCCTCCCTTCTCTTTCGATCGCTTTCCAATGGCCTACCCTGGAATTCAATATGCATATATATGTATACACCCAGATCGAACTAATTATGTCGTTTTCGACGAAATTGCCCGCTTCAACCGCCTCCACCTTTCGGTTCTTCGTCTTCCTCGCTCTCGTACGCGGACACGCGCACACTCGCGCATGGATTCGTATAATACACTGGAGCCCGGTGGCCGTCTTCGTTTCTATATTCCCCGGTCTTTAAGACAATTAATAATAACAATAATGAGGAGGCTGCAAAAGAGAGGGAGAATGCAAAGCCGAGGAGAGATGGGAGGCGCGCGTTAGCGTAAACGTAACCCGTGTAAGACGAGGTGCTAGAGTGACATTTGAATGGTCTGTACGGGCCAGAGTGAGAGGGGCGGAGGATGAGGAAGAGGGGGGAGCGAAATGGATAGAGGGAAAGAGACAGGGATACGTGAATGGCTATTGTGCTGGTTCGCGTGTTTTGTGGACCCAGTATATTTTTATACGTAAGAGAAATACGAAACTTCAGAAATCGTTCTCGAAAATTTATACCGACCACATGCGCGCGTGTGCCATGAACCCAGTAGCCCGATGAATCGCCTACGATATGTACGCGCGCGTACGGCAGTGCGCACGCTCGTCTTGTTTCTTTATTTCGTCTCATATGATATATACTAAACTTTGCGAGAGAGAAACATTCCTCGGTCACTATATATATATATATATATATATATATATATATATATATATATATATATATATATATATACGAATGTAAGCAGTGCCGATCATCGTCGCGGATGCTCCGCGTCACTTGGGCTTTCATTTTTAAGGTACAGCGAGTTATTTCAATTGAGACCGGTATAAATGGTGGCCTAACCACCTTGGTATAATAACGGCAGTCTTATGTATAATTCCAAGTAGGACGAAATTTTTTAGAATCTGTTCCGAAGGATCTCTCCCATATAAGTTTTTATTATAGTTGAATTGTTTGAATAGCTCGAACTTATGCGAGGAAATAGATGATGAGTTGAATGTGGAGATATTTGTGACATGGTTCATCAGCATTGAAACATTTTTTATTCCTGCTGTAAATAATAGTATTTAATTATTCTAAATGACATAATCCAAAATCATGAGCTCATTACAAATTTTTTATTAAATTATTGATCACACGTTTAGCCTACATTTACGTGTACACACACACACACACACACACACACACACACACACACACACAATCGTAATTATAAAGTAAATTTAACTTCATGGTGTAGAAAAATTCATCCATAAAGATATCTTGCTCCACATTTCCGAGTTAAAACAATTAGGCAAAGGTACTCAAAATATTTTCCAACATTACTTATGTATGCAAAACTAAAGCAAGATACACCAAAAATCCTTTATTCAGACCATTTAAATTAAATTAATTAGAAGGAATTTTTTAAATTGAAACCATTTAAATCCAGTTGACACTTTACGATGGTAATATAATCTTGTCAATTACTATGGCTATCACAATGCATTATTATTCCACCATCTATAATCAATTAAAAGCGAATATTATATCAATCGCGCTCATTCTGGTAAACTTGAATGCGCGCTCGATAATAATAATATATAGTTTTCAGTCAGCCTGGGCAATTCTGACAAGTCTCGCGCGACCGAGTCCCGCCCGATTCGTTAGCGCGTCAATCTTTTCGGGTTGAGAACAGCTTGAGACAGAAGTAGGAGAAAGAGAAGGGGAGAAGAGTAGGGGAGAAATAAGTGGAAGGGAGAGAGGCGAAGGGTGAAAGAGAGAAGGAAGCGGCAAAAAGCGAGAGGCAAGAGAGCCACTGCCATTCTTGGAGTTTTTGTCGAGGTCCCGGCCTGCATTGTGTTTTAGCGAGACACGTTGCGGGTCTCGCTCTGCCCGACGCTCTCGGCTCATTATACCACTAATTATTCATAGCAAGAATCGGGAAGAGCGGGGAAAGATTATTTCTCCGTCTTCTTTTTCAATTACCGTTCCTATACGCAAAAAGATACGGTTCATATATATATATATATATATATATATATATATATATATATATATATAGAGAGAGAGAGAGAGAGAGAGAGAGAGAGAGAGAGAGAGAGGAAGAGAGAGATATGTATGTATATATATATATATATATATATATATATATATATACACCTATTATAAATGTGTGTGTGCTTGCGTGACTCTGTGTTAGTTTATCACTTGTCCGCATTTCTTTTCTCTTTCGAGATTCAGTCGTTTTCCTTCATCGGCTGGGACTCGCCCGTCGTCCGCTTTTTATACTCCAAGATGACGCGACCGTGCGGGGCACAATTAACTCGCAATTTTTTCATCTTCCCCCATTATTTTTTTACGGTTCATCGGAAGATCAAGGGAAAATTGGGAGTCGGTCTCGCGCGCGATTAGCGCTGAAATCGAATCCTATTGAATTATTGTAGGAGAGGAGAGTTACCGGTGTGAGTTCATGATTTGGGATAATAATAAAAATGATAGGACATACTTTCTTGGGACACAGATAATGAGAAAATATTCGATTTTACTATTTTATCTCATTCTCTTCTCTCCTCAAATAAAATTGAGTATAAATATATATATATATATATATATATATATATATATATATATATGTATGTATGTATGTATAACAATCGTAGTTTCGTGAGGATGCCAGCTTCATTAGCAATATTATAGATGTATTATTTGAGAGGTCTAATAATGGTACTCCATTGAATTTGTACAATCTGAAGAAAAAAGACGAAAAAGAAATTTGTGAAAACCAGAGAGAAGGGAAAGAGAGAGAGAGAGAGAGAGAGAGAGAGAGAGAGAGAGAAAGCAAGTAGATTATAAAATAAATATTTATAAGAAATACGATTACACCATGATTGACTGATACTGCATTATTGAATTTGTATATATGAAGAAGTAATGCTTAAAGAAAAGGAATATATTTTTCAATATAAAGTAATGAATTTAATTATTAGATATAGAAATTTAACTTACTCGAATGCGAGGTTTCATTCCAAATTTATATATCATTTTTAACTAAGGTAACGATATTTATTCAAATAAATGATAAATTGACTGGAATATTTTCTTCTCTTCTATATGAATACTATTTAGTTAATATTGTATTCTTCAAATATACAATAAATTATAGATTTATGGTCTGCAAGTTTCGCGTTGAATTGAAAATTAATAACTTTACTTAAATTAGTCTAAACTGCCAGCTTAAGAAAATTGACTTGTTGAAATATTAAACATACAAGTGTTAAAATGCTTCTATGTATTCATGCACTTACTATTCAATATGATTAAAATGATCGATGTCAGTTTCATTCCATCGTGTCCAAAAATTAAGCATAAGACAAAAAATGTTACAAAATTCCCTGTACTACAATTAATAAAATCAAATCCTTTAAAGTAGCTGTAGAATAATTAGAATAGAAAATCGAGATTACAGAGTCTATTCAGAATTGCTACACGATAGATACAAAGTTGTCTATGAAAATGTAGAAGGCAAAAGCCAGTGGCCACTTGGTCTAAGCAATAGAAGTATACTTGCAGCGTGGAAAAAAGAACCTATCCACTCTCCGCTTCGAGTATTTTCTCTGAAAAATCTCGATGAACTGAAGAGTTGATCTATCTCTCTGTCTCTCTCTCTCTCTCTCTCTCTCTCTCTCTCTCTCTTTCTCATAGAAATGCTATGCCCTTGGAAAGCGTGAGCTCGTAACTCCCATGCCTTGCCACAACGCACAAAGATATATCGATTTTCGGTAACTCGATCTTGAGTGGCTCTCCGTTACGTTCGCGTTCTAGCGAACGCGGTAGATAGAGACAGAGGGAAGGAGACAGAGAGAGAGAGAGAGAGAGAGAGAGAGAGAGAGAGAGAGAGAGAGAGAGAGAGAGAGAGAGAGAGAGACGAGGGTTAGAGAAAGGGGAGGTAGACACGTTAAGTGCTTGTTTCGCTCGATACACCTATTAATTTACACGGCAGGAGCCAAGTATAGGAGGAGAATCGGTAGCAAGACGCGTGAATGACGTCTTAATGGTATCATCCAGCCGGTTATCGGCTCCTCCCGGCTGTTACCCACCATGGAACAGTTGATTACGGATGGATACGGAAAGTCGTTGATTAATCTAGGCGGGTGAATACGATCAAATCAGTAGAGACGGGTGACATCTCGTTTTTTCATGTACAACAATTGGAGAACAATTCAGAGTGGTCAGTTGAATGGTTAATAATGTGAATTTACAAGCGACTCTGCGATTTGATGATCGATTAACCATTTTAATACCCGATGTTATCTTTATTGGACTTTACTACTGATGTTAGTCTCTAAATGTTTTCTTATAAATTTTTCAGCTATAGAATTAACCATAGCTGTTAATAATATTATAATAGCACTAATTAATTATTAGAAACAAGACAAACTATGCTATATATGAACATATCCAGTTTCTTGTTAGAACGATAAATAAATAATCTTGACAATATATTTAATTAAGGAATAATTATGAATCATTATGTATAGGAAATAACCATTAGATTCTTACCTATAGTAGTCAGATTATCTCAGCAAATCTACAGACTTTATTTCAATTTTTTCTCAAATAAAATATTATTCAAATAAAATTAGAATCATAGATTAAATGAAACACACTTTTATTTTGTCAAATAGATTTTTCCTTCATCTGAGGAAATTATTGTCATAATCTAACCCACCAAATAAATTGTAATAATATCTAACAAATTAGTATTTACTTAAGTACCTGTAAATCTATACAATATATAAAAAGTAAAATCGCTTTGAAACCGATATTATATCAGAAGTATCGTATATTCATAATTCAATGTTCAATTTTATAAAGTGCTGCCCTCTCATCAGGGTATGACTGAACTAATCTTAGACATCCCAGATATAAGCATGTATATACAGCAAGAATTTCACAATTTAAACGTAAGAAACTTGAGCTTCCAAGAGCATAATAAGAGGATGGCTTGGAAAATTAAATAGAAAATTATTAAATATCATTAAATGATCATTGGAAAGCATAAAGCGCAGCTCATTCAATAATTCCTTTTGGAACTTGATTTTTTATTCTATTCTAAATATATATCTTGAGTTTAATTACTAGAAAAGAATTTGAAAACGATTGAATATTTAATGTTTGATTCTTATGAGCAAAATATTTTTACTTCTTATAAAAGTGTCAAACAAGTCAAATGACATTATCAATTTTGCTCTTTATTATACGAGGGTACTACAGTCCACATGACACTTAATAAATTTAATGCTTGGTGCATGTAGCAATCAGTCTCTCTTAAAATGCAAAGCGTTTCACGCCGCGTAGTATTGCTACAGTGACTTTATACAAAAATTGTCGATATAAACAAAGAAGGAAGAAAAAGAGATATAAAAGAACAAGCACGCGTCCTTACCGTGAGGCGAGCCATGCTGCGTGGGACTGCTCTGGTGATGGTTCGCCGAGACGGCGCTGCCCATGATGTGCTGCGCGTGCGCCGCCGGATGTACACCCAGGGCCCCAGGCGACTGACCGCTCAGTTGGCCCGGCTGGTGCACCTGGTGATGGGCCACGTGGTGGGCCGGGTGCGGATGATGGGGCGGTGGCAAAAAAGCGGCGGCCACCGCCGCCTGGGCGTTGAGGTAGGCCATGCGCGATGCGGTGAGATTGCCCAGGTTTCCGAGGTTGCCCAGGTGATTCGTCAACGGGGCCATGTAGTCCCAGAGCTTGTGATGCGGGGCCGCCGGCGCGTACGAGACGGCTGATATACCGGCCGGCGGCGAGCTCTGGGGGGAGCTGCGTTCGCTGCTGCTCCCATTGTTGTTGTTGTTATGGCTGCTATTATTGTTGTTGTTGTTGTTGTTCGAGGAGCCGATGGGATTGCCGGACCCGTTAAGGCCCAGCAGCTCCTGAATGGCGAAGGGCGAGCGCTGGGGCATCTTCGCGTTCGCGCGCGACTGGAGAGACGCGACGGCGACGCTACTACGTGCCTCAGGCCTGCATCCTCCGCTCAGGTCGACGACGTCCACGCTGTGATTCAGGATTGTCGTTGTTTCTTGAGATTGGCTACAAGTTACACCTCCTCCTCCTCCTCCTCCTCTCCCTTCTCCTCCTGGGCCTATCGTTGTTTCGCGATCGATGATTTCTCTCGGTACGATTGCGTACTCTAGGTTGGCGATTTGATTTCTTCGTTGCAATGCGTGCGTTCGATGAACTTTAGGAACTCAAAAAATCGCAAGAGATCCTGAACCGAATCTTACCGACGGACGCTGCTGGTCGAGCTGCTTGATGTCGAACGTCGGCCTAGGATCTCGAGCAAGCGCATAATATCCGCCCGGTCTCCCCTTCCGACGGATAGCTTCGTGCTCTCGGAACACAAACTGTTCATCAGTTTTCTAAACTACCGGGTATTCGTTGATGCTTGTAGAGGATTGTTTGGTCAGACCTAAACTGTTAGGGCGCAGATTATTGTTATTCGATGACTTGCGGATGATTCTCTGACTCAACTGTTGGTTTGGAGCAAGTTATGTATTTTTAGAAATTACCGTAATTTTTGAGATGCTTCAAAAAGGGATTTGATGTGTGATCAAAAGAAAGTATAAGATTCTCAAAAAATTCAGTTGAAATTCGCTGATGGGTTCTGGCGTTGCGCGATCCGACGGTAAACGTACGCTCTTATGCGTTAAGCGACGGCAGTTTCTTCGTACATTTGTTCCTTCAATTTCTATACTTCTTCTACTACAGTTTGTTTGTACTATGGATTAAAACTGTGCAATAAATATTACTCCCAATTCTACATCGGATTGATGAAATCGAATCACGAAATAATAGACCCAAGACGTGCCATAGGAGAGCGAAACGACTCCAAAACCGCCTCTGTCTGCTAGCTAAGAAACGTCATTGGATATTAGTAAAAAAAAAAAGAAGAAAAAGAAAGAGTACGATTCAGAGTTGAATAGGGCTTTCCCCTTTCTCTATCTTATGCTGTTTCTCTTTATTGTTATTATTTAGATCTCGCTTATACGCGCAATTCTCGTCGGCAGTTGTATATGGGTTATAAGTACACGTTTGTATAGCCGCTGCGATTAGAAGAGCACGCGAGCTGCCCTACCGCTTGGGTGTTGGTCGCGCACGACGTGAATACGGAACTCTTTTGTCAGCTGCTACTTGGTGTGTATGCTTCCTCTGGTTTCGTTATGTAAGGTTCTGCTGTTTTTTCTCTTTTTGTCTCCCTCTCTTTCTCTCTTTTACTCCTTCTTTCTCTCTATCTCTCACATATACACACTAATTCGTGCACTCGTAAAAAGAATGCTAAACCTTGGTAATAGGTGCAAACTGACCGTTTAATTCCGATTTCTTCCTCTGTCCTACAACATTGCTTGTACTAATTGAAGGATCATAATCCGATCACGTGCACTGACGACTGTCACAGATCACGGAGCCAAAGAATATAGAGAAAAAAAATCAAAGGGTCGTTCATCCACGAGATTTATCGACCGTTTAAAGTGTCAATCCTTGCCACGGCGCCAGGGGTTGACAACACACGCACACATACACAAACACACACGGGCACGTGATTACGACAGGCAATTAGAACGCGTGTCAGCGATTGCGACTGTCCGCGTTCTCGCGTACATGCAGGAGAGCGCGTGTGTGCGTGCGCAAAATGCGTGCACATAGGCCTATATTATGTGTACTGGTTGTCGTCGCCGGGCGTCGAGACGTCAAATAAATATACCGTCGGCTGCGGCAGCGTCTCGTCTGTCCGTGTCGTAGTCGCGGCCGTGTGCAACTGAACGGGCGCAGCTCACGCCGCGTCACGTTGGGGTGGCTCTCTTTCTCTCTTTCTCTCTCCTCGCTTCTCGCGCGGCGCTCAGGGAACCCCCGACCGACAGTCTTTTGCGTGCGCGCGCGCGCGCTCGGGAGAGCAACAAAGACGGAAAGATCTCGCCGCGGCCGGGGAAAAGGCGTCGTCGTCGTCGTCGTCAGCCGCGAGCGCCGGCATAGGAGGGGGAGAGCCTCTCCTCCACCGGCTGCGCCCCACCCTTGCGCACACGTGCTCGCGCCCAAGAAGGAGAAAAAGAGAGGAGGAGAGGCGCGCCTACTTTAGCGCCCCGGCCGCGACAGTGGCCGTCTCGCATCGGTGGATTGGTCGGTTTTTTCACGCCGAGGGGCCATAGCCCTAGTTAGGGGAGGCCGGTAGGGGCAATCCGGGTACGCGGAAGTGCGAGGAGGGGAGTCGGAAGGAGAAAGAGAGAGAGAAGAGAGAGAGAGAGGGGGAGAGAGAGAGCGAGAGACGGAGAGGGGAGGTCGATTGCGCGACACGCCTGCAGCGGTGTGTGCGCTCCTACCCATCCATCGTAGGAGAGCACGACGCATCCCCTCCCATATTGTGCACTGTAAGTTCGTCAGGATTGCCGCGGCCGCGGCGGAGCCATTTGACGAGCGTAGGCAGACCTCCGCGGTGTGCAATAGCTAAAAACTTTTTTGCTCGACGTTTTTTAAGAATTTCTACGACATTGGAAAATCGGAGTATTGGTAATTATAGTGCGGTGAATGTGTCCTAGCACAAAGTATATCATAGGTTACTATAGTGCTTATACATTTAACAAGGTTGTACTGATGTATTCTGTGTTTTAAAAAATTTTTTTTTATTTCGTGATCAACTAAAATGTTACAAAAAATAGTATATGGAATTTGATGTTTATGATTATATGCATCAGAAAGTTGAAATTTAATGGAAAGACTAATCAAATATGTTGCAGCATTATATAATAACCTCGTTAATAACAGATCAATTTAAACGTTTGATTTATGGAGAAACATAGAGTAATACATTGACATGAAACATTGATAAAATCTAAGAAAAATGTTTAAATACTGATTTTGTTATTTAATTGATTGTATAATTATAATTATCATTAAAAATTTTTGTGTTATTTTTCAAAAATTAATTTAATGTGGTAATAATAATAAGAATAATAACAATGTGATGACTAAATCAGAATCTATATTATTAGTTGATAATTACAATTACTGATTAGGATATACTAGTAATATTACTACATGCAATATATCTTTGTAAATCATTGTTTCTTTACAAAAAGAATGACTATAAAAGTTAATAAATGCAAATTTTGGAAAAAAGCCATTGTCCTCGCATTGACGCACTGTATTCAAATTATTAACAAGTGAAAAAAAAGCTTGCTCATAACCAATGGGAGAACTCTCGCCATAAATAGATCCAGAACAAGTTTGTGCGCTTCGCATGGTTCTCGCTCACAGAGCGTTCCAGCATGCGTCGGATCCGCGCGGGTATTATTATTCGAGCCTCGCGCTCGCCTCCCATGCGCGCGGCCCCCCGGCCGCGAGCCTAAACGTGGGAGTGGCTTACGGAGGGGCGGCCGGCCAATCGGAGCGCGCCACTTTCGCCCGTCATTGGCTGCGGCTTAAATCGATTTAATCCAGCTAACCCCTCGTACCCCCCTGCCCTCGTCCACCCCAGCCAGCGTCGCTCTCCCGTCCTCCGGGCACAGTGAGCCCGCGATCGCCCGCTAAACCGCCAATTTGCGGCAGGGAGGGGGATGCGATAAGGAGGCGCAGAGGGGAGTTTCCCCTGAGCCGCCCCCTCTCGAAATTCCGCTCCCGCAGCACCGCCGCACGGCGGAAACGGGGGTAATTTTGGAAAAGGACCCCCGCGAATTTGAGTAACGTTCCTCTCTTTCTCGCGGGCATTTTTTTGTCATATAGTGTTCTTTATAAATACACATAGACATACAATCGAACATTCGCGCTTTTAGCGTCGCATGCAGATTTTAGGCCCTTTTTGTCCATGTATTTCCATATTTTTCGTAATTATGCTCTTTTGTTTCGGCGTATGGACTATTATATATTGCGACCACGACCTGCATCAGTGAATTATTTTCTGCAATTGACATCCAAATTTACTGAGCTGGGGAAAAGGCTATTGCTTTGAATTTTTATTTTATTTTTGTATAGGTAGAGAGTTTAGTTAACGACAGTAATAACTATTGAAAAAATTGTGTACCTATATAGGTTTCCAATTTCTTGCTATGGATATGTTAGTGTATTTCACCCTGTTTTTTTAGAATTTTAGAACAATGTATTTTTGTATGCAAAATATTTTTAAAAATATATAGATTTCCTCATATACGAGTAATATTTATTCACATATTCTTATTTTAGTAGCTCCATATATGTACACACACACACACACACACATATATATATATATATATATATATATATATATATATATATATATGTATATATTAACATTAAATGATAAATACTAATAAAATTCAAAATTATTCGTAACGAAACGTCTGTAAATTCAATTAGTAGTATTATTCATACTCAGTCTTTTAAACATTTCTAAAATATATATCGAAACATAATATCATCCATTATTTTTCTCAACTATACTACGATGGCTTAGCTTGAAACCTCAACATAAAACTTTTTTCTATTGATTAATAAATTACTCAATATAAACTAATGAACAATTTAGTTATCAAATGTGATTTAAGATGCGAAATTAAATATCTAATAATAACTGAAAAATAAAAAGAATATGTAAATAAGTTAAAATATCAAGAAAATAAAATAAGACTTAAAGATTTTCATTTTATTACTTTTTGTTGAACTCATTCCTAAATTAGAAATTAAAATTAAGCATAAAATTATAAGGCACATTCTTTTTCTTTACATTTGTTAATTAATAAAATACATCATTAAATGTATAAGATACTCGAAAACAACATGCGATTGTAAAGATTTTTATTTACAAAATTATTTTAGCTTTTTTTCTTGTTAAAACTGAATATACATATTTCTTTTTTTGCCAACAGTAGTTTTGATTTCAGTTCTTAAAATTTACATTATGCCAATTGCAATATCAATATAGGTACAAATATAAAGCATATTTAACTAGCCCGATAATTTCAGTAAAACGGAATATGAACTTTTTCTACTAGCACTATATGGAATTCTAATCTGAATGAAACACTTAAGCGCGGCGTGTGTTGTCTTTCGTTAATAATTAAGTTCTAGACGAGGAACGACTTCCGCGGAGATGCCATCGTTCCCAAAATTGCCGAGAGCCTCGGCTTTCCTCCTGCTTCTCGAAAATATCCCTCCAAGCATATATATATATATATATATATATATATATATATATATATATATATATAAGCTAAAATTGTCTAATACAACAGAGCGTGTAGAACGAGAGCGTTAAATTGGCCGCGATCCTTTAGAAATACAGAGGCGCCCGAAATTCCGGCGCAGCGGTCGGAGAGCGGCGTAACGTCGCCGGCCGCTTCGCAATATGGTTATAGGTAGAGCTATATAATATATATATATATAACGTTGCCCAACTAATTAGAGTGACTAATACGATTTCTCACCTCGTCGCACGACGCCCGACCTAGTTCGCCGTGCGGACGAAAGGAGCGGCGGGGGAGGGGGAGCAATCATGAGTATAGAGGATGTGCCCTGCGGCTTGTGGGGAAATTCTACCCCTCCCGCCTCCGCCATGGGACAGCTGGTCGAGCGCGCTCGGGCCGTGCATGACCTTGTGTTCGGGTAAACAAATCAGGTATATAGATATAGAGCGTTTAAAACAAGGCAAGCTCGCGGCCGTTAAGCTGCCCTAATTGGAAGTGACTCAGAAGCTTATCGGCGCGCAGAGGAAGTCGCGTCTCGCCGCCCCCGCGGCGTGAGAAGTATATATAATACATATACATACAATAATTGTGCCTGGGAAGCTGCATTATTATTCTATAGAAATTATAAAGCCAATCGCATATTAATGCTATATATATATATATATATATATATATATATATATATATATATATATATATATAACTAACAATATATATGTAGTGGCAGATCGGTTTTTCTCTTATATAAAATGAGTAACCATCAAAGGTATATCATTATAGCTATAAAAACAGGAAAATACTGAAAATAAATTTATTTTGGAAAAGATAATTTTTCATTTTTCTTACGGTGGCTCAAGATGAACTCAAATTACTGTAGAATTACATAATCAATCTTAAATGTTTGATAAAACAAAACTGTATATTTTGAAGTAAAAAATCTACTGAATTTGATGGTTGTATTTTTGTGGAAAAACATTTGGAAAATAGTACCTGTTACATGGATAATTGATGTATAAATATGGCAGTTCAAGTATAAGTTAAAAGGCTTATTAAATTATATATATATATATATATATATATATATATATATATATATATATATCAAAACAACAAGACTATTTATTTTTAAAAAGTCATGCTCGAACAACCTTAATAATCTAACTGTAAGCGAATATAGAAAATTCTTGAATTCTAGTGTGTAACGACAGTAACAAGTTCTTTTACATTACGGAGCGAATCGTGGCTTAATTAATTGGTATGACTTTGGCAATTTAGGTTCCTGATTTTTTGGTAAAAGATTATTGATTAAAACATTAGCTTTTCATGATTTTGCAAATGAATTTAATAGATATACAATGATTTATAATTCGTCAGTTTTAACACTTGCCAGGAAAATCTTCATTCTTTTAACACCTGCTTTCTTTATATTTCTTTAATGAACTTACTGCAGAGAATTGATATACGATATTGTTATAGTATTTTTTGTTTTTATCAGATAATAATCAAATATATTTTTGTCATTTTCGTTCAGACTCATATCAATTGAATTGATTTTAACAACCGATTCAACAATATTATTCTTTAATTACTAATCAAAATTGACTGAGAAAATCAATAAAAAATTTTTAAATTTAATATTGTAGAGTTTATAAGAATCGCCTGCGTTAAGATTCATGTGTATAATTTACTTGTATGTTATATAAGTTGCAGGTAATGTTTGAATATTTCGCAAAAACTTTAAAAGTAACAAGTTATAAAAAAATTATATATAGATACACTTTGTTAATAGCTGTAACTAAATCTCGTTAATTCAATAAAAAAGGCGTTAAAAAGTAAACTTTTACTGAAAAATGAATGTAGTCTTAATGTCATTAATTCAATCATTCAGCTGTGTACTAATTTTTATTAGTTTATCTTTTCTTTATTTCAATTAGTGACTATTGACTGAATATTAATCGGCATTCACTAATTTTTGTAGTGTATATAATATTTAAGGTAAACTAATACGTTGAAATTGTGCAGAGACTGTATACATATTAAAAGTAACTATAAATATGAATATTATGTATTTATTCAATTCACAAAAAAACAGTTAATAATAGTGGTTTTAAACATTAATCTTTTACAGATAATGAATTAGTGAGTTGTCAAATCTACTAATTTAAGTAGTAATTATATTTACTGTTTTTCAGTGCAGTTAACTTTGCAATATTTCAGTCAATACATATTCAGTGATTCAGTAGTATACTGAAATGAATACATCAGCATATACAAGTCAACATTCACTACTTTTCGATAATTCAAAGAAACTGTTAAAATATCATTTTTATAAACAAAGCACCGTTTTATAATTGTCTTATTTATAACGCACTTTCAACTTCAATATGAATAAAATAAATATACTAAATAAATAAATACATAAATAAAGAACAAATACGTAAATATGAAAATATGTAAACAACTGCTTTTATCAATTTGAAAGTCTTCTGTCTTGAAACTCGCTAGCTATATACTTATTCCTAACTTATATATGTTAAGTTATATTTAGTATAAAATGTATTTTTAGTACCATTTAATTGCTGAAATTGAAAAAGAAAATAAAAATATTATTGATATTACGTTTTAACCCTTTGATAGAGACATTTATAATTATTCCCACATTAATTATGAACGCGTTGTTACATTCTATATTGCTAACTGCATATTATTCAGCCATTAAACGGTATGCCTTAATATTATTAATATTAAAGTTCTATTTCGAACACTTTCATCGTTCAAATTCGCAGTTTATCCGAGTTAAAAGGAACTGCTTCAAAGAATCTTATATCCCAACTAACGCGTCGTCGTGTCGATTTCGCAAAATCGCGCAAGAAGTCTAAAACTAGTAGCGTCATTCCTCAAGATTATATTGGAAATCGAGGCAGTGTATACAGATATAAGTCCCGCCAGGGATTTATATATATATATATATATATATATATATATATATATATATATAGCAAGCGTAATTGTAGCGAATTAATTTTATCCAGCTTCGTTCGAGGATTCTATACGGAGATTCGTATTGCCATAACGTTAATAAAACGCTCCGCACTGCCGCGGCGGGGAATTCAATTATAGCAAAGTTTATATATATATATATATATATATATATATATATATATATATATATATAGTCGGCTTATGGCTGAAAACCACGAGTACTCGACTTATACTACTTACAGCTATATATAACTTCACATTTACATGCAGAGTATACAGGCGATACTATTATATATATATATATATATATATACAGTTAACTACGTATGCTTTATACATATATATTAAATAGTATAATTCTTCTTATAAGTAACTTCACTTTGACCGGAGTCCGATTTGCTGGGAGTTCCTTTTGAAAGTGATCGGAGCTCCTCTTCCGCGCTCATTTTATCCGACTTCGCATCAGCAAAATTGTTTAATACGCAGGTTTCTCAATTACATGGCTTTCACCGATGATCAATGCTTCTAATCTCGTTTTTCCCGTCTTCCTCCCCCGCCCCCCGCTCTTTTCTCTCTCTTATGGTTAATGCCGCGCGGATGGATATAATTCAGCCTTTAAAACTCTTTGTAAGCAAAAATCCTGAAATTCATCGATAAAGCTATGTAGCGGCGTTCTACTGACTCGTTCCAACAAGTGTCTCCATCTAGACTGGTAATGCAGTTCGAATGTGATATAACACGTAGCTCTTTTTATGATCAATTCTATTAGGACGCTGGATATTTATATATATATTACAGTCGTTCTTCGAGCGTTATAGCATTTAAATTAACGAACTTGGCCATAATATCAATGCAATATTTGATTAAGGTTTGTGCGTTAAATCCGAAGAATTTCTTATAAATGTAAGTTATTATTAAATGATAAAAACTACACCGAAGAAAATTACTTACTTCAAATAAATTGATTTATTAGAAATCCGCTTATTGAAAACAAATAAATAATGTCTAGTTCAAGTATAAAACCCATATTTCAACAAAAAATTATTAAATGTTAAAATATAATAGTGTTTATAATAATAAATTTACATTACTAAAATGAAATAAATACTGTTATTTTAATGTAGAGCATCCTCCATATTGATGAAATAATTGTGTAAAAGAAAAAAATGATCCTTTTTTCGAGAGCATACAATTATATTATCATTATAAAATCAAAAACGGCAAACAGTATGCTTCTATTGTTTCAAGGAGTCGTGAAAAATAGTTTCTACGATTTACAATTTCAAAAACTATCTAATTTCTAAAAGTTTGATATAATGCAATTTAAATTATTATCAATTCAAATTAGATTATTAAATTATATTTTAAGCCTGTAAATAGACTTAGTAAAATTATTTAAAAATTTTCTGAATATTATTTTGAGGGTTCGTAGAAATATAATATGATATACAATTTTTAACGCTTCTGAATAATTTATTCAACTTATCTCATTTATATTAGATTTTGATAATTACAATTAATTATATTTTTTCAGGTGACGCAAGTCCAATAAGAGGAAATGATTTAATCTTGGCCAGCGAGCGATAGCGTAATGGATAGCGTGTTTGAACTGTTGTAACCTGAGAGATCTAGTTCCTCAACTCTCATCAAAGCAAAATATATTTATTTCTACGATTATTTAAATTATAATAATCTTTATTTAAATTATAATAAACATATTTATGAAGTTGTACCAATTAAAAAATTGTCGAATGATCTCTTCATATAAGCAATGAATGTAATGATTATCATCAAACAAATATTTTCGAAAATATAATTAGTTTTACTTTTAATATTCATTACTTATAAGTAAATATTTATTTGAATTAAAAAATATTTTTGTACAGTTAGAAAATACTTGTTGTATCAAAAAAATATTTGTATATATTTATTAGAATCTGTACTACTGTTAAATATGTACTTTCTTCTAACAATTACTTATTCAAAATGATTCAAGTTGAAGATACATTTTTCAAACAAAATAAGATTTAAATAAAAATAAACTAATTATTAAAGTCAAAGTCCATATTTCTTTAATTGAATTGAATTATTTTGTCTTTCTAATTAATCTTTAATTCGTTTTAATTAAGATTTATTAGAATCTCAAAAACGAATATTCATTTTATATAAATCTTTGTTACAAATGAAAAAATAATTGTTATTATCAAGAAGATATTTTGTAAATCTAATCAAATATGTTTTCCTTTCTAATAATTATACTATTTATTTTAGTTCACAACAATGTACTTATTTAAATTAAAGATTTGTTCGAACTTAAAAAAGATTTATTATCGTTAAAAACATATTTTATTAGATCAATTAAATATTTATTTATTATGAAGAGATCAGATATGTATAGTTAAATAAAAATTTATGTACTACTATTGATGGTAAATCCTTTATGTGAGTTAAGTAACTCTTAGTTGCTTTAGTAAATTGTTTTTCAGTTTACCCTCTTTCCATATAATTTTCCTAACTCCTTTAAATGAATTCACTGGCTTACCCAGTGAATTGTGCGGTTAGATAAAAAATATATATAACCCCGGACAAGGATTCATACAATTATAGCTTTCGTGAGAATTTCGAATACATTTCCGCGTCGGGGACGGAATTGACGGTCGAGGGAAGCCTATGTATATATATTATATACAGTTCGGTGGGAAGAAAAAAATCGTATACGTATATACGCATGCGCGGTCGACGGAAGCTTTCGTGCTGGAACAGTCACTATTGTCTTTACCGCGCTTGGACGAATCCATGAACGAAAACGTCGTCTTGCAAAAGAGGGGAAAAATGCAAGGCTGTTCGAACATTGAACGGAAGGGAATCTATTACAATGCATTTCCCAAATGTGAACTGGATTTGTTTTTATTCTTTCTAAACATATTTCCGTAAAAATTTGACTATTTAAATAATTAAAAAAATCTTGACTACAAAGTAAGTGAAAATTACAAATAATTAGAACATTTCATAGCCGTAAACGATACACAGTAAACAGCACCCGCCCTAATGATCCTGTATTTATTATTTTTATGAAAATCGGTTTAAGTAATTTTTTATGAGAATAAGAATTTATAATTAATTGATTATTTTTAATATGCGCAATGTAAATCCTAAAATAATATATTCTTAAATAAATTAAACATTTCCTTTTTCAATACGTATAGCTAAATTTTATATATATGAAAAAGTAAAAGCCATTCTTTGTAAAAAAGAAAAAATATATAAAACAAATTTATAGTGTAAAATTGAATTCGAGTATCTGAGTTGATGAATCAGTTTTGCATCTGAAAAAAATCGAGGGAAGGAACTGTCACGAGATAAAAAATGAACCAGTATACAAATACTTTACACTATCACGAGAGTTTCAAAGTTATGTTGAAGTCGTACATTTATTTAAATTATTTATAGTAGTATACATAAAAATGAGTAATTTGATATTAAAATTAAGATTCTAAATTCATAAAATCGTAGAAAGAAACCTACTTAATCACAAAAACACAAGAATGTACAAATACATATAACATATATATTTAAAGATTATGTGGGGACTATGTAGACGATATATATATATATATATATATATATATATATATATATATATATATATATATATATATAAAATATTGATAATAATGACTGCACAAGTAGGAAGAAGATACTTGTATTCAGTGTAGATATATCGCTACCTCATATAGTAAAACTTCAATGGGCTTCAGTTTTTTTCACTAATATCCATTTGATGGATACTTCACGGAACTTTAATCACATTTTACTCTAGATTGTATTTAGATAATTTAAATTGGCTATAACATTTTATAGTATTAATAACCCATAATTATACTTTATACTTTTTCATCAGTACATTTCAGCAGTCATATAAAAGTTCATATATTATATTTACATCATGAGATATTTTATCCTCGAACCCTCGGAAGAAGCGAGGAAGATGAATTGAAAAGTTATTATTTCACGAGATGAAAATCAGTATACACAACAATTTTGACTCATGTTTTACATCACAAGAGCCGAAACATCATTTCCAAGCTTCGGTTTGTAGGTTATAGTTTTCTAAAATAATGTAATTAATTTGATTAAAACTTTCTTGGAAGATACGCCAATAATTTTTTAATTTAATTGAATAATTTAATGGGGCATTTTAAATTTTTACTCGAATAAATCTAAGAATCTTTTTTCTCAGTGTATATTTATATTTAGGTTTATATTTTGATGCAAGTGTGGTGACTTCGGATAAGTCAAGGAAAGCCAACGTACTTCTGTGTATATAACGCAATTATTTTATAACGCACAAAAGATGCAGAGAGGAATCAAGAAACAGTGGAAAGAGGGAGAGAGAGCGCGTAGAAAAATTGAATGGAGAGAAGCAGAGAAAAAACGAATAAGACGAATGAGTAAAATTGGTCACTGAGAGACGGACTCTCGTACAGATTTAACTCAATGATGAGGTGATTGCGCGCCGACGTCGATTGCCATTTAGCTCAGGGAGCATCAACGAGTGACAGGTTAACGAGGTCCGCTCTCTCCTCCTGAGAGAACGAGAGAGAGAGAGAGAGGGGGGGGGGCAGGAAGAGCGAGGGGAGAGAGAAGGGGATGGATTCTATTGAAAGTCGAATTACTTCTTTTTCCCTCTATCGGACTTTTTTCTTCCTTCTCTAATATATATATATATATATATATATATATATATATATATATATATATATATATATATATACATGTATTTTAATCATATTAGCGTATGGCGGAGGAAGGTGCTTTATATAATGATCTGGACTCTTTATATATCGTATGCACCTTGATATAAGACGTGCTTGTAATTGGAAAGAATACGGAGTTGAAAAGAGCATTTGATATTGCATTTCTTTATTTAATATAATGTTCGCACTGAGGTAAATAAATAAGTAATTAATTTCAGTAAGTTCATTATAGGAGTGATAACGGTATATATTTTCTTAGGAGATACAATGCATGCTTTATTTATATTCTTTATATATAAATCGTACGAATATAGACGTTATTAAATTATTTAAATCTGTGCTCTATCATTATATCCGATTAAATAAATTATACTGCCAGTTAAACCTTGTATTATAAATATTTATTTGTAAAATATTTATAATAAAGAAAAAAAGAGACGCTGAATAAACTGTTTTAATTTTTCTTTCTTCTTCAAATGATTTTTGCACTTCAAAAGCAGGTTATTCATTTATTAATAAATTAATAAAGGGGGCATTTTTTACTCATTTTCTCAGTGCCCGGTTCATTGATTTCGATTTTCATTGTACAACAGTTGTTTTCACCTGTAACTACGGTAACTGCTAACTATTATTGCCGAATTACTATATCACACAAGTTCGATGGTTCAATTCTTTCGCAAGCAAGCAAATGTATTATAATGTAAATTGCGTTTAGAATGAAATAATCTGTAAAAATTTTAAAAATATAAAATTACAAACATAATTATATAAAGATTCAGAAACCGATTAAATTGACGAAATAGTTATTTTAATCGTTATTTTGTGACGGACGAATGTGTTAAAAGATTCTCGTAATGTTTAAAGTAATTAATTTATAATACGATAATGTAATAAAACAGTACCGTTACTGTATCGGTGATTATTTACTGATTCTCAATAGTTGAATTTGCACTATATTTCAATTAGTGACTATTTATTAAACACTAATTATATACTATATATATAATGGCTCGGTTTTTAGATCTCCATAAATATTAGAACAAATATATTGCTCGATACATGTGCAAATTCTAATAATATATTTAAAATACATCAACATCCGTTTATAGATAAAATCATGATATTTTCGCAAAACAAAAAGTAAGTGATCATGACCTGATCGAGAGTCCACTTCCTGTTTTTACATACCAACAACATCGACCTATACACGTATAATAAATACACGTGTATACGTTTGAGTAAAATGATGGGCAATTGTCCAATTCGTTAATTCATTCCACGAAGGCGGTCGGAGAAAACATTTTCGGATATATAATTATATATCGCGCCTCTGCCCCGTCGTGCGATTTCGCGAATAGCATCGGATGAGATCCTTACATATTATATATACGCATACATATCTATAGTAATAGACATGGTGGACCACCCAGAGCCCCCGCACCGCGCGCGTCGTGCCAGAAAATTATTCCGTCTATACTCTCCTCTCTCTCTCTCTCTCTCTGCTCTCTCTCTCTCTCTCTCTCTCTCTCTCTCTCTCTCTCTCTATATATATATATATATATATATATATATATATATATATATATACATGCAAGAGCCAAGAGGAAGAATTATTAAGAAGATACCCAAGTCATCGCGCCTAACTGCGGTATAGTCAATCTTTCTTATAATCCTCGCTGTCCCAGGACGTAGAAGGCACACGGGAGACCTTTAAAGTACCTCGGGATGAGCCACTCGACATTTTTGACGATCCCCCGCCCTCTCCCTCTCCCTCCACCCTCCCTTCCTCGTTCTCTCTCTCTCTCTCTCTCTCTGTTCTCTAGCAACCAAGGCGCCACGAGGTTGTTTTCTTTCACACCCCACCTCCTCCTACAAGTTTCTTCATTCGTTTATATAGTTATATATATATATATATATATATATATATATATATATATATATACTCTGTTTCTCTTTTACTCTTTGCAACATATATAATAATATATTTGAATGGACTGGTACAGCCACGCCGCCGCTGTTGTGATGCCTGCCGTTCGACCAGTGAAGCCGATGGTATGATAATGGAGGAAAATATTGAGTTTGGAAAGTAAGAATTATATAGGCGCTTATAATATGTAGAAAGGAAAGAAAAAGATTGGCTCGATAGGTGTACCTAACATATATAGAGTTAGGATAAATATCACACGTGTATACTGAGTATACTGACCTCTATTCAGAATAAGTGTGGCTATGAATATTTTGAAGCACCTTTATAACGGCTATTGAATAATAATCTCATTATATGTTTTATATATTTGAATGGCGAATATAAACTTATGCGACAGAATGACAAAAAATTATCAGGATGTATTGAACAATTTTGAGAAACTTATAATATCGATGATATTATATATCAAATTTTATGATATATCGATTCTCACGGCGAAATATGGCATTAATGCACAATTGGCGATGAAAAGTAGTACATTTCCCTGTTCTTCGATCAAAGGTAGCACAATAAAATTCCCCAAATGATTATTAATATCGCATGTAATTCAATTTCCATAGCATTCAAAGCAAAATTCTTCGAATGTACTAGTCTGTGCAAAGTCTAAAATATGCTGGTCAGTGTTGATTGTATTGGTTAAACTGGTCCAACTCCACAGACTCGACTACGCGAAAAAAATTTTTTATTATACGTAAACTTGTGCTTCACGAAATTAAGAACGATTCTGCATAAATTGTCTCATAAGCAAACAAAGAGTAAGCATTTTACTATATTTTAATGATATAGAACAACCAAAAATTTTTAACATTGTTTCAAGTAAATATTAATGAATATTCATTATCAATATCTTAAGTCTGAACCAATATTTTTCAATTAATATAAATCTATACTTAATTTTAGTTCCAAACTCGTCGGAGACGTTAATCATTATTAATATTTCAATCTGAAAAATTACGACTGAACAAGTTGTAGAAAATAGCTAATATAATAAATTTCTGTCCATATAAATGATGACAGACGAGGGATAATTTGATTAAATAATTATTAATGCCACTTTCAACATGTAAAATGAGCAATCACACATAATTTTATAAGTCTAGATATAAATTTTCTGCTAATCGATAGATAGTTTAGTGTTTCAGCAAGTTATTCTCGTCTGTCCGAATGTTATTAGAAAAATTTATGTTAACAGGTATACGTCAGACATATATAAACAAGATTCATCAGGACTTTCCGTGATCTTTCATACTGTCAGTGCATAGCTGATGACTGTAATCGTGAAATAAGATTAACTATACTCGTATCTTGAACATAAATTACTACAAACTATATTCTACAATGATGTTACTTAAATTTAAAATTATTAATTTTAACTAATTAAATAACAATCACTAACTTTGTATAAAAACCTAACTATGTAGAGCTTATAAATGAAATATGTTAAATATTTTAAATTACGTGGATTCTATTTTCCAAAAAATTATTTGATTAATTTATATTATTTGACTAATTTACACGAAAATGAGTACATTTAAACATAATTATTATTACAATATAAAATAAAGTATTTTTTTTATTTCTTTTTGACAAAGTTCAACTTGGTTTTATAGTTAGCTTCAATCAAGTAGTGAATTAACAAAACTACAGAAACCTGCTTATGCAGTATAGAGTATAGAATTACTAATATATAATTAGTATATTAAACATAATATTTATTATATAAATCTATTATCATTATCAATTTATTATTCATAATAGATGTAAGAATTCGCCAATATAAATGATTTAATTTAATCTAAGTATAAACATTTTATCGATCCAATTGATATATGAATATAAATATAAGAAACACATTCTTTAATTTGGCTTGGGAACAAACACTATAAATAACTGATTATTTTTTGAAAATATTTTAATTTCTGGGAATATTGTAACAATAAGCTTTTTTCTGAAATGTTTTTTAAGAAAATGATTCGAGCTAATTAATTAGTAAAGTTTCTTCGTAAGAAGAACATGAGATAAGTGGCATCTATAAAAAAAATTTTATAGTTCACCAGTTTTCGTAAAGATGGCAGCAGCACTCCCGTCGGTAATACTAGAAGTGCTGCCTTCTGTACTTTCAATATGGAACTCTTGAGATAAGGGAAGCCTATACAAAAATTATATGTGATCTATATTTTATACGAAGAATTTATTATAAGGTATATAAAAAATTATGTATTGAAACTATTTAATCCAACTATATGTTTTATTTTCTAGTTAGAATAAGAATGTTGATATTTTTTACATATTATATATCATTATGGAATGGATAACTTATTCATGATAAATTATTAAACTTTTTCTCAGTAGTATAAAAAATTATGAATAATTTTTATTGTACTTCCTCCTACTCTTGAAATGATAGATTTATTTAACTCAAATATAATTGCTTAACACTGCATATTACACCCTTAATTTAAAGATTTAGCTTGTTGTACTTTGTAAGCTGACTAGAACATATATTAATAACAGTGATAATAATAAACTAAATGAATCCTAAACCACTATCTCTATAAAATGAAAAGAGCCGAAAAAAGATCAAAGTATCTTACTTAAATACATTGTTTCTTATGTAGTGGGTAATAAAATTTAATAATTTTAATTAAGATATTAGTCCATGTAGTTGAAATATTTTTTACAAAACATAAATAGGTAGGAATCAAGTGTATTTATAGTGAAATAAAAAAAATGAAAGAGGGAAGTTACACGTTTCGGTAAATGAGCTTGTCAATTATATCGGTTAAAAACAAAAAATTTACTTATGTCGAGTGTTCTGAATTCAAGTCATAAATATTTTTATTAATCTTACCGTCGTTCATACTATAATATATTATACTAATATAATAACTAGTCAGACTGTCCTTGTTTATAATCACCCCCGACGATTATATTAGTATAATTTTTTTTTTTTTTTATGTTATTTAACGTCGCTCTATTTATGCCTTCCAAATATTGGTGCTAATAAGCGACGGAGGTCTACGATGCGTTTGTAAACAAAGCACATGTAAATTATTACAGGGGTGCTTGTGTCAATCGGCCGAGACCGGGATTTGAACTCGGATCACCAAGTTACTAGTCCTTCGCTCTAGCGATCGAGCCATCGTAGGCCTTTATATTAGTATAATATATTAAAGTATAAAAACTGCAATACCGACAAAAGTATTTATTAATTTAATTATATCGGTATTTGAAGAATAAAAAAGAAATATCTCTCTCTCTCTCTCTCTCTTTCTTTCTTTCTTTGATTTCGTTTTATTTTCAAGCTTCTGTTTAGTCAACCTTACTCTGTGAAATTTTCAAATGCGTTTTTCTTTCTTACCTTCTACTGTACACAAACATTTTATAAGAGACTGCCTCTATATATGCGAACACGCATAAATTACATTAAACTTCAATTAATTTATAACTAAAAAATTATACCCTGTCGGATATGTATAGTTTAAATTACGTTTAATCGTATTAATTTAAATTCTGTTTCAAATTTTTATTTGAATTTTTATTGTCTGTACATAAATGTAGAGATGTATAATATTCTTTATTACATTTACTTTCGTATATTTGCATTAATTTATTTTTGCTGGCCATAATCCTGTTTCAATATTGTCTTTTTTTATATTGGTAACCAGTAAAAAATTTTACAACCATGTAGCCTCAAAATAATAACTTTGTCATAATTTTCTGGTTTCCGTGGTATAAAAAATACAGCTAAAAAAAGCCAAAAATACAGCTAAAACTGATGTATACTTTGATTTTTACTTCGTAGGATTTACTCCCCACCCCGAATCTTTTGTTGGTAAAGTGTCTCGCGAGGCACTGAATCAAATCTCTCACCCAAGCTGAAATGCACTACTTTTAACGATCAGACATTCTCAAAGAGGCACAATTTAAAATAAATAACAAAACCGTCAAATATATTAAAAAGGACGATGTACATCTATTGATTAATATTTTCTGAGTGGAACAGCATTAAGGGAAATAATTTTACAGAGCTCATTTTGGGAAGTATTTAGAATAATTATTTGATCACAGTCGGCATTCTTTGTAAGTGCTAAAACTGAATTAAATTATAAAGTGAGTTTTTATAGAAAAACATACAAGAATTCTGAGATAAGAAATTGGTATTTTGAAAACGTGACGTATCAGAAATATCCAAGTATTTTCAGTAGCTAAGAGGACTTTGGAGATTATTTTTTATCTTTAATCTTTAATTTCATTTATGTATTGTGCAACTATACGATTATAATATGATTTATCTACTCATTTGCTATGTTAGCATTTAGGATAAGAAACTTTCAAAAAACTAATAAAGTACTACAGCACAAAAGAAGACAGTAATGGAAGAGAATTCATGATTTCATTTATTCTGTCATACAACGGTATTAGTTTTCTATTCATAAAGAATTCAATAGAATAGTAGGGGATAAAAAGTGAAATTCGATATTTACTCAATTTCTTGCTTCATCTTTTGCTCCAGAATAATTGAAATTTTTTATATATTTAGAATTCTTCAATTTTAACGTCTAATATGAGTATAGAATTCTATTTTAGTAATAATTTATTTAGCTTGATTGATTAACATGATTAACACTGAAAAAAAATGTTTTGTTTTCAAGTAAATAATTTTCTTAAATGAAAAGTTTGTTTACTACAAAGAACGTAATTTTAAATCACCTCAATATTTTCTTCATTTAAGTATATTATTTACTTGATACCACAAATTTTTTTTCAGTGATAATAAATAGTTTATGTAATATATGATATACTAATACGATATTTTAAGCTGAAAATTATTATAAACCTGATGCATCAAACATGGCAAATTATTTATCTTTTTAATGTTTGCGTTACGTATTATTTTTAACATATGTGATGTGCCAAATGCTTATTATATTCTGTACGGAGAAAA
Organism: Sycobia sp. Sy_11; assembly: GCA_018907035.1. Taxonomy (NCBI): domain Eukaryota; kingdom Metazoa; phylum Arthropoda; class Insecta; order Hymenoptera; family Epichrysomallidae; genus Sycobia; species Sycobia sp. Sy_11. The sequence continues at coordinate 541,914 of JACCIC010000040.1, forward strand.
GAATAGAGAAATCAGCGGTTCTAATGTAAGCATAGTTCAACTCGCAAGAATAAATTTTATTTGAATATTACCTTGGATTTATTATGGAAAGGTCATGCGATATATATATATATATAATTATATTATTATTCTCTATATTAAGTAGTCATTGAAATATTTCTAATGATTTTACAGCCAATCTTTAATTTTCTTTATTTTGTATACTAATATTTTTATGCATATAGCATAGAGCAAAATTGCAATGCAGTCTCAATCAGTAATGAGAATTTCAATATTGCTACGATTGCTAGAAAAGAATCCGAAAAAATCGTTGCGTAACACGTTTCCGTCTATTCGCACGGCTCATTAGTTTATACCGAGCCGCATTCATTGGTTTACTCTGCAGAGTTCTTTGCTATCTAATGTTCTTCCATAAAAGTCTTTTTTTTAAATATTAAAAATGTTATAATGTAAATAAAATATGAATATTTAATTATTATAAAGAACTGATATATAATAAATATAAGTATACACATAGAAATATATAAATTATTCTTATTCCTTGCAGGTAATCTAAGCTTTTATGTTTAAAATATATTTTTCAGTTCTTTCACGAGTAATTAATTCAATCTTCACATAAATATTCACGATAGCTTACCACTCCTTTTCTTTTTTTCACCATATGAAAAGTCTGCTTTTGAAAAAAGGATCGTTCGAAGAATTTACAAAGAAATTTAAGAAGGTAATTCATAAGGTAATGTTTCGCCCTAGTTACTTGCTGGGTTCATCAGTAAGACTACGGGTAATTCGATCTTAGGTGTAAAAACTGTAAACGAATTCGGAATATGCTTATAAATGAAATATAACTAAAGGTGCTTCTTTATCATAGAAAACAGTAATTGTAGGACCAAGAACCAATATCCCGATATTATTATAGAAACAAAAACATTGTGCTTTTATAAGAAAATATTGCGTTTTGCATAAATGCATTCGAATGCTAAATTAAGTAAAATAAATAATATTAAGTCTTGTAAAAAACTAAATTGTAATTAAATCTCATGAGTAGTCCTACTGATGACCCCAGAAACGTTACCTATTTAATTACCTTCCGTAATTCCTTTTTAAATTCTTAAATTGAAAAGATTTTAAATTATAAATTATAATGGAAATTAAGAATAAAATTTGTTTTAATATTTTATGGACTGTAAGATTCTGTATCAAATTTCTATAAATGGTCGAATCGTTATGAAACAAAATTATTTTCAAAATATAAGTAAATGTACTACAAAACTTGAGATTCTTTATTTTCGTTATGGAATTTTTATAATATAAAAATGAATTATAATTTTAGTTCTAAATTTAATAAAAAATACTCGAGTAAGTTAAGAATGTTTTAGAGTTAAGAATTAAAAATTGTACTTATGTCGACTATTTTGAATTAAATTAATGAATATTTTAATCGGACTTACAGTCTTTATACTATAATATATTATACTAAAATAATGACAGCCAGACTGTCCTTGTTTATGATCACCCCTAAAGAATCTGAAATAGAATTTACTACTAAAAATAAAATAAATTTACATTAAAAATTAAAAATAATAAAAATAATAAAAATAAACTATTTCCTACGTTAGCAAAGGACAGCTTGACTGCCCCATCGCCTTTTTGAATATATAGTAGTAGATATAATAACCACAGTCGTTGAATATATAATAACTACAAAATAAATAAATAAATAATAACTACTACACCAGTTTAGTTCTTGAAGATGAACCATCGCGGTTCAAAACGTCGGGCATCAAAGGAAAATTTAAATTTAAGGTGATGGGGCAGTCAGGATGTCTTTTACTAACATAGAATATAGTTTATTTTTATTATTTTTATTATTTTTCATTTTTAATGTAATTTTATTTTATTTTTAGTAGTAAATTCTATTTCAGATTCTTTAGGGGTGATCATAAACAAGGGCAGTCTGGCTGTCATTATTTTAGTATAATATATTATAGTATAAAGACTGTAAGACAGATAAAATATTTATTAATTTAATATTTTAGAGTATTAAATTTACAGTAAGTACGCACAATTAAAAGCTCAAAAGAACTTACTATTCTGCAAGTACTACCTGAGAATTCTTTTTTCGGGAGAAGTAAAGAAATTAAAGAAGAAAAATAAAAAAGCTCCTAAATCCGAGCGAGAAAATTTATACCTGAGGGCGTTTGCAAATGATTATGTTTAATTTACATTATATTAGGCTGAATATATTTTTCATTTAATGCAGTCGAGTTACTGAAAATAATAGGTATATTTCTATAAAATAAACATTAAATGAAAAGAAAAAAAATTAATCCGTTTGAATATGTAATTAAAAATAATGACGAATATAATATAAAGGCCGAATATTGCATGGAAATGACTTGCGCAGTTATTTGTAATTTAATGTTAATGAGCGTTGTAATGCTCGCCCGAAATTAGATTTCCGCCAACCATTATATATAATATTCAGTGAAATAACAACTGCCATTATGCATTGACATGAAAACATGCTCGAGAATGCTATATATACAATATAATGATCGACCCAGATCGTCTAGCATATTTAAATTCCGTAGCGCAAGAAAAAGGTGGTGAAGAAAAGCTGCCACCACCCCCTAAAGAATTCATTATAGCGCGAGTGTTTAGGAGAGAATTATGTATAGATTTAATTTTAATGATACGTTAAGTTTGAAAATAAATTTTTTTCTCTTTTCAGAGGCTGGCAAGATAAGTTTTGATTTTTACTAAATTAATTTAAAAATATCAAAATTTTTAGTCCAGCAGCAAAATAAAGCATAAATATAATTATATAGATAATTAAATTAATATTTAGTGAATATTACACACACACACACACACACACACACACACACATATGTATAATATAAGTAACTACTATGTATATTTAGTCTTAGGATACCAGTTGAGCTCATCAGTAAGATGATTATGTCCAAGTCCTAGATATACGATAATTTAATATGCAGTGCTTATAATATGAAGATATTTTATTTAATTATGAGAAAAAAGTGATATAAGAATTGATGAAATTAATGAAAAATTTTGTGTTTTTAAAATAATTTTAATTATGTATAGAGTAATTATAATTTAGCTTTACCGTTTTATTATCTGCTTTTATTAAAAAATAGATGTCCTCAACACCGAGTAAAATTGAACATCGCGAAACTTAAAATTAAACGCACATAAATTATATATTGGAACAAAGATTACATATATAGTGGTACGTTAAAATATAGATGATGACGTTCGCAATGAGAAAATTGTCGAGAACTTGATAAATAAGATTGAATTGATATTTTCGAAAGAATTTATATGATTTTCCAAATTATTTATAAAATGTTGAAACAATACTTTATTTTTTGTAAAATATATTTTTAAAGATTTTTGGTGCTATCATAGTTTTGACCAATGCTTATTTTCTTTTAATTATAGATAGTAAATAATTAATCTTTGAAACTTCTTAGATATAGGATTGAGGTTATAGTTGAGTAGGACTAGAGCGGATAAGCAATCTTAAGGTTTCAAATATTATAAACAATATTTTATATTAATGTTTTATATTTAATATGAAACTTACTTCACGCCAAGAATCAACTAATATTGCATTACGACACAAGGCTGATAAATGATTTATTACGGAATGGAATGAAGATAGCGACCAAACGAAGAGAGGCGACTAAAGTCATGACATGATCCACCCCGATGATCCACTTATAGGACGACTGTTGTATACAGTTTTATAGTTCGAGTAACATGAATTCGTCATTTTATGGTAAATATGCAGGGAAGTAAAAAATTCAGAAAGGGTGAAAGAATATTTCAATGTTAAATTTATGGTAAGGTATTATAATCAACAAACAAATGGGATTAAATTGAATAAATTTAGCCGCAAAATAATAACCAGATAAGGTATAAATTTCATAATAATTTTTAATAATTTGATACTGTTACAAACGCACCTCATAGAAGAACCAATAACATAATGAATCATAAACGCATGCGCTCGACCTTTTATAGGCTCGCCCTTCCCTCAGCTATCAGGTTTCTCAAATTGAGCGATAAGCTACAAACGGCAGAGTGTCGATCTCTCGAGAAGTTTCGCCTCGCAGCCTTATTGGCCCGGATATAAAAGCTTTGTTTTAAAGCTATTAGTTTCTATCTTTATATAGAAACTTTCATATTGAAAATTCCTAAATTTTGCTAAAATAAACCATAAATTTCGGATCTACAGCTTTCGAAAACCAAATGGTTTTCTGGTCACGGCACCGATTGACCCGAATTTATACTTTATACGAGGCAAAAGATGGTATTTCGTCATACTTATTTTGAATCATGACTTACAGCTTTCGAAAATAGTATCCACATTTTCCTTAAAGCAAGCTATATATTTTAAACATACAGCTTTCGAAAACCTAAAGATTTTCCGGTCACGGCACCGATGGATTTCAAATATACAACTTAGTCGGAAAAAATGATATTTTCCAGTCACAGCACTGACAACTTGAAATGCCCTGAGAGATTTTTAAACCTTTATTATTCATTTAGTAACACATGATTACTATTATAAACTTTCATTTAATAGATGTATACTATTCTTCGCGCCCTTGCAAAATATTTAACTAACTCATACCTACATTTCTATATGTTACTGGCTTTTCTTTACATATTTTTAAAACAACGTAATTATTAATCATAACGCGTTCAATTTACCTAAATCATGATTTTGATATCTAAAAACGAAATAATATTGACTATATTTATTTTATATAATTTATTCTTATTAACGAAGTTTATTTAACGTAGACATCTACAATATCGGATAATATTAACAAACGATATAACATAATACATGCGATGAATTATAAAATTTTATGAAAACAATATAATATAAATACAAAATGAAAAATGAAACTAATTTTAACAACTTATGTTAACCATATTCTCTTATAGCTTACAGCCAAGCTATCAGTTTACATTGATTACATTACGATCCTAAGAATTTTCTTCGCCTGGTTCGACATCTTTTTTCTTTTATACTTACAATAACTTAAACAGAGTATTTTATTTTGTAATTTTTACTAACGTATATTATATCTACTTATCGATTATTTAATAATGCAATACTCTCTACCGTATATATATATATATATATATATATATATATATATATATATATATATTCAAAATAACGTACCATATATAACAAGAATAATAAACAAATATTATGATTCTTAGTATAATAAGAAAGCCTAATTAATAAAATAAGTAACTTCCAATAGGGGATAGCTAAAACTACATCTATAATTACAGTTGTTCCTCAAAATGACATCTGACATGAAGATAAAACATAATCTTTAAATGCAGCTATTATTGTGTGACAAATAGGCTGTGTAGTCGATACAGCCAAATACGCGCAAGACTTTCATTTCAAATCAATACGCGAAATTAAAATAATCCGACAATGATCTCAATTAGTGGTCGAACGTGCAATAATCCAAACAATACGAGCGCGAATATTGAATACACCTGCCCCGCCAACTTAGGCCAGGGTGATCGGAGGGGGACATGCGCTCCTTGCGAGAGACAGCCGCGATCGCGCAGTAGCCAGCGTGGAAAAGATGTCCCGTACTCCCGCGCCTATGAACTCGGAATATAGTAAAGGCACTATCCAACGTATTTCGAGCGCCCCATTTTAATTAAATAATATAAAACTATCGCTTTTAATACTTTTATATTATTTAATATACAGTACACTGTATAAAAGCGTAAGTGCAAATAAATCTTACGATAAATACATAAATAATTGCGTGCATGAGCGTCCCCACGAACGAAAATATTATCATAATTATTATTTACAGAATTATTATGATTGTTATTATGTGTTATAATAATTATCATTATTGTTATTATTATATATAATATAAATAAATAAATATTATTTATAATACGAGAATTAAAGTAAGAATTATTATTATAAAACTGCGCCGAAATGATTATGATATAATTTATATTATAGGAATACGAGCGTCTTCCAAGACAAGCTCGCAAATTCAAGATTATAATTACTATAACTATAATAGATTAATATTATATTATTCTAAAATTATTGTTATTTTTCGACGGCTAGATTCGAAATTAGTCGAATCCGGCCGAAAGAAGCTCCCTAGAGCTGCCCTGATTTCAGAGTTCTATTAATCCTGCCCATCCGAAAATCCTGAATTGTAGAGTCCCGATCCTCGTTGCGCGGCGCTTCCGTCAAAGACCAGCAGGGTTCGTTCGTTTTAAATACTCCGTCCAGCCCCCAGTAAAAGTATATTTATATATAGTGCGCGAAACTAGTTTAATAAATGCAAATTAAATAAAGATAAATGGTAAATATCGTTAAAAAAGAAGCGTACGGAATATAGTTTGAACTTAAGAAAGTATAATATAAATTTATAGTAAGTATTTGTCTTGTTTTGTTACACATAGCAGGGTGTGATCACAGATCGCCGCCAGAAGTGTCGTAATACATATAATTATTTGTATAATTTTTAGTGAAATATATCTTTTTGTTATTTATTCATATAAATACAACTGTGCATCGTGTTTTTCTCCCGATATATATCTTTCGTATATTTTCGTATTTCAAATTAAATACTACGAATATTTAGTTAAAAGTGCCGACTAAAAACGAAGAAAATCTGGTTTACAAAATAGCAATTTTTTGAAGCGGATGCTCAGATATTGCTATTTTATACAGATGCGGCGATATTAATATAAATACTTTCGAATTTGTTGGTAAATTAACTTCCTATTTCGCCATTATTTTTTTCTTAATATTGAAAAAAACATATCCTATATTCTTCCGACGATGATACAGACTATATATATTTTGAATTGCAGAGACATTGGTATACTTTTTTTGGTTTTCGTTTTAACGTGTACCAACAATAAAATTTAGAAATTAGTATGATATGATGATATGATATGATATACACATATAGGTGTGTGCATTCATGACTATAAATTTTATAACGATAATAATAGGTCGGAAAGCAAATAATATGTGAATATGAATAACCTATTAGTAAAGGAGACATTGAGAAAAAATAACTTGTTCTCGTTACATTCTTAGATATATTTAGTGGTTCGACAATGAAAAATTTCATGATATGACTTGATATGTTAGCCGAACTAAAAGATCCTTTAAATTTAATGAAATTTGTAAAATTTCTAAGTCACGAAAGGCATATATATACAGTATTCATAAGAAATAAACATAGAATCTACTATACAGGCGTCCCACATAGAGAATTTGTTAGGTCCTTACTTTTTGATATTTATATAGCCAACTTCATGCAAAATATTCCCAAAAGTGCAGCCATATCCAAATATGTGTGTAACCGATGACATTATAATTTTTGTTACTTAAATCCTGTAACTATAGGCCTGTGCAAAAAGCTATGTGTACGATACAAGTACATTTGCTTAGTATTGGATCGGACCAAACGCAAATGATGGATTTTAATAACTTCAATACCATACCTGGAAGTGCAAAAATTGATAACGTATGTATTAACTCTCAAGAAAAAGCAAACTACCTTGGCGTCATGTTTGAATATTACTTATCTTTTAAATATCACATTGATAAAATTAAAAATAATGTTATGAAAGCTTTTAATGTAATCAAATTTTTTAGACTTTTGGCGTGGAGCTCATCTTATTAATTAACATTCTTATTAACTGTGAGTCATACATTCGATCTGTTAAAGACTATGCCTGTTTTGTATACTATCCTAAAAAGAAAAAGAAACGTTATATCTTCGAAAAATTACAAAACGCGGTTATTCGATTAGCATTGGGCTAATCATATCAATGCATCTACGAATATCCTCCTCGCTGAATACAAACTTATTTTTATTGAATTCTAAGTTGTCTGTATATAAAGCGATAAACAGTACTTCTACTAATTTAAAAACAAAACAAGAAATAAAAGAATCCGTACTAATAGTATAAAAGAAATTATGTCATACAAAAATTTCATTGATATGCAAATCCATTATAATTTATATAATGTAGAATACGAAGTTTTTGTAAATAATATAGACATAGACACGGAATACGGGCAAATTTTAAATATCGTCAAAGATACAAATACCAAATTAACAAATTCATTCAAAATCGTCTGCTCTGTCGGCCTTTACAGATGCAAACAAAATTAAAAATAATCTCTGTTGGAATAACTTGCCTTTCAGAATTCAGGTCCCCTAAAAAAGAATCTCAAATTATAGATCTATATTTATGGCGGAATGTATTACTATTACCGAAGGACTAGCGAATAACGAACCATAGCCAATTTCAAAAATAATGTAATCGAGTTCACCAATTCATTAAGCATACTGCAAAAATGAAATTGTTCTATATTAAGCATTAAATATAATAAGTATATTCATAAAATTAAAATCTAGTTCTGGAATGCAATAAGATGTTTGGAAATGATATAAAATCGAAGTAATGTGGATTCTAGACCATTTAAGTATTAAAGGGAAGAAAAAAGCAGAGCATTTAGCCAAAGCCGTTACAATTTTAGAGCCGGTGAAAAACATACTGATTTAAAAGATATATTTAAGACAAAGGGAATACAAAATACTGATAACAGAATTACTAGTATTGAACTACTCAAAGGGAAAGAATATTTTGCATATTATCATAAAACCAGAAATAAACCATGGATCTACAATTATAATCTTTCAATTAACGAAATTAACATTATTGGTAATCCGATGTATCCCTGTAATATTGAGATAGAAGAGATGAATCACGTTCTATGGTAATTCCACATTATTAACAATGTAAGAAATCTGTTACTTAAACAATTTAAGAAATTACATATGTCATCTCCGTTTAAAGCAAAATGCTTACTATAGTTGTCGAAAACTTACACATTAACAAAACATACAATAACAGCAAAATATAGAAAGCTAACATGTATATCATATCACTTGTAAAGCGAAAAATCTGTAAAATACTTACATTAAAAACTTACATACTAAATAGCTTCAATAAAAGTTAATAAAGCTTTCAATAAAAAAAAAGTATCTTCAATCAACGTTGTTTTTAAGTGACCTTTCTTCTGCTATTTATTCTTAGAATTCATCACTATTCAAGAAAGTAGATATGTACTTGCTAGGCCTTTTTTGTATGAAAGCATTTTAAAGTAATATACCGAAATCTAAATATTAGGAGGCGAACTTAGTTTCCGACCTTTTTGAACGGAAAAGGACATTTATGATGGAAAATGGATACACATTAGCTTAATCAACATATTTTCCATCACTTTCTACTACTTTTTCCCTTTTTCTGGCAATATGGCGATACCGTGGTAAAAGAACGAAGGCTGTTTCGAGGCGATCCATACATCCACCAATTCTCGCACTTCTTGAACATGTCGGAAGTGCGTATCAACAAGGTAGTGCTGCATCGATCTGAATTGGTGGTAATCAGATGGCGCTATGTCTGGCGGGTACTGCGCTATGTTTGGCTGGGTGCGGCAGCACTTCCCATTCGAGCTCGAACAGGGCGTTTTGGACGGGTTTCGCAACATGTGGCCGAGCGTCGTCAGGTCAGAAAATGACTTTGAGCCTATTGGTCGCGATTGCTGACCTATGTTCGATTAATTTCTGTTGCAAATCATTTAGTTGCCGTTTGTATACCTCGGTAGTGATGGTTTCATTCGGTTTTAGCAGCTCGTAGTACAGCATACCCTGTTGGTCCCACCTAATGCACATCAATACCTTTCGGCTGTGGTTGTTCCGTTTTAGTGTCGATGTGGATGGCTGGACTGGGTCCACCCATGACATTTTGCAATTAAGATTGTTATAGTAGATCCACTTTTCATGACCAGCTACAATACGCCACAGAAAACTCTTCTTTTTTTGCCTGGCAAGCAAAGACAGTGCGATGTTATATCGATTCATAACTGCACTTTCCGTCAAATCGTGTGGCATCCATTTTCTATCTTTATGAATCTTTCCCACCGCATGTAAACATTTGCCAACTGCTCTGTCACTGATTCCTAACTTATTAGCGAGTTCTTTTTGCGTTTGAGCTGAATTTTGTCACTAACATCAGTATCTCCACTTCTAAACCGCTGAAATCATTCTTTACATGTTGTAAGCGATGGAGCTCGTTCGCCATAACATTTTGGAAGCAATCGAGATGTTTCTGCTACACTTTTTTTTAAATCAAAACAGTGCAGAAGGACGTGTCGAAAATACGATTTATTATGATTCTTTTTTCACTGATAAAAAAATAATAATGTTTAAAAAAATGATGGCGTCTGTGAACTGAATTTTATTAGTAAATGCTAAAACTAAAGAATAAGTACTGGATCCGACACATCTGACTTTTCATACTACTGATATCGCCATATAAACGTGAAGGATGGAAACTAAGTTGACCTCTTAATATATCTATTGATCGATTATTCAATAACATACGAATGTATATATTATATAAATTTTAAAAATAATGTATCGTGTCTCGCCGTTCCAACAGTTGGGTTAAGGGAGGTTTTCGATTTGACGCACTAGAAGCTCTTCCAAATTGTAACAATGCATATGACTACATTTTGATTATGAAAGATTTTAATATTAATTCGCTCTCTAATTTTTCCCAACTAATTATGAAATTAAAAGTAATAGACACGAATTACATACGTAAATATAATCTATAAAAGTATGTAATTCGTGTCTATTACTTTTAATTTCATAATTAGTTGGGACAAATTAGATTACCAATTGATTCAAATACATCTAAGGTTGTTTCTTTTTAACAAGAACATATACCAAACATCTCCAACTATGATACACTGGTTTGCTATTCTCGAATATAACAAACCACCGTATCAACGAATTTCCATTAATGACGCTCGTATTGGAATATTAGTATGGAGAGAATATTAGAAGATTTTGACGCAGTTGATTGGGGTCTTTTTAGTTATTGAACGATCTAGATTGCAAGGGATCATTTTTAAGCAATGTTTTTAATTGCTTTACGATACTTTTGTTCGTATGCTCTTGTTCATGACATACTCTCGTTTCGCATATCTAATTCAGCACGACTAATTTCGGCACGCAATAACACTTGCAGAATTAAAAATCTGTAGAATTATTCGCAAAAATAAACAATACTATATAATAATAAATAATTTTATTCTGATATTTCTGAACAATCAAGTATCACAATTTTTCATAATATAGCAGATCTACTTACAAAGGAATAAGAAAATATTTGTTTATTTATTCTTGATAAGCAAAAGTCTAGGTGAAATATTTTTCAATATTTTTACTAAAACAAAAATCTTTATATTTCAAATGTCAGCTATGGAAACATTTTCAAGAACCCTATTAATGTTTACTTTCAAATACTTCTTGATTTTGCTCTTAAGCTGTTTCTGAATTACATGAACTGTATACGGCAGAGTTTTAGAAAACTGAGTGCTAATTATATTTGAAATGAGCTTGTCATCATACAGCCCAGCGAACTTCAGCTAAAATCATATAAAAATACATAATAAATTGATTTAATTTACAGGATGAGACTTTCATCTTTAGATCATAGATTTGAGCCCAATGCAGATTATTATTACTTTCAATTATTATTACTTCTATGATAAACACTGTACCGTTCCAAGAGCTTCAGCTAAACTTAAGTAAATATATAAAAAAAAAAATTTAATTCTACGTAAGACATTCAAAATTACGTACTATTATTTAATCTTCTAGTCCACATTCTATTTCTAACATAATTACAATGTTTAATATGGAAGAAATATTAATTCGCAACCTATTCTAAGATACTAATATCTTATTTAATTGATTTATCGTTTTGAAGTATAATCATATAATGTACAATGAAGAATAATATAGAACAATATAGTTTATTAATTAATATTAGCGATTTCTATGAATACAAATAAATAATGATTAAAAAACTATAAACACTACTACATTTTTTCTGCTTACCTGTCCTTGTTTTAAAGAGATTAGACAATCATCAATATCTTGAATCGAAACTTTATTCATTTTGTAATCAATTATTAATTCAGCTTCTGTTGTAAAACGAGCATCTTTTAACTCAAACCTGCAAACGTAAGGATTTTCTAAATACTGCTAGATATGGATACAAAAATATTTATATAGTCCAAATGGAAACAGTGGATCATTTTTAGTATTTTATATAAAGAATTCGCAGTCTATACAATTTTACTAAGACTTATGAATCATATTATTTGGTAATTTTTTAGCATAACTTACTTTAGATCTCCAGTACCATAAAAAGGCAACATAAATATGTTTCCAGTGAAATCATAGTTAACTTTTCCTTGGATAGTAGACCACCGTAAGTCAATCGATAAGTTACTCTTTGCTGTTCCAAAATCAATGTTGTGGACGTCGTAGTTGGACAGACCTTGAATACTAATATTGCTTAATGATCCTTTATAACTATAAGAAGAAAGTAAAGTTAATGAAATACTAAATAAAAAGGATAGACTAATTGTCAGAATTTTTGAATATGATTATAAATAATTAAAGAGTCCATGTATTACTTACCTAAAATAATCGCTGTCTATGTTAACGATCTGATACTTGAATTCATAAGGATCAAGTATGGGAATTTCATGAACTGAATCTCCTGTTTTCATTATAGTTTTCAATGTTTCCAATAAAGCTTTGATTTTATTAGTGATTGACTGCGTTTGAATATCATTAATTCTTATTACATCAGCTAAAACAGTATAAACAATTCATTAGAGACGTATTTATTAGAGGAATCGAAAAGGCATTATTTGCATTAATACTAATTTTTGTACTATCTTTATTTTTTCGAAAAAATAAAAAATCTCATTCAGTTTCTTTAATTTATAAAATTGTATGTACATTCTAAATTTATTATCGTATAATTCTTTTGCCTAAATGAAGCTAATAAAAGTAACATTTCAAGGACATAATAATCAAAAATATCTTATGATTATCAAAAACTTTCTATAATTAGTTCATAATTATATTTACAAATCTACATGATACAGAACCACGAATTCCTATTGTAATATGGTTAAAATTTTTTAGAAAAGTATTACTTTTATAATTATATGCTAGAAATTACCTTGCGAACTGAGAATAGAGCCTGCGTCAATATTTTGGTAGGATACCAACAAAAAGAAAATTATTGCGGTCTTCATGGTTCCAATTTGCAGACTACAAATAATAGTTTGAAATAAATTGAAGATTGTTTTTTAAGATTGATTGGATCTATAAAACGATACGGTATATTTATTATAATAATTAATTAAATTTATACTATTGGCTAATACAACTGACTCAAACGTCTTGGTTTTCGTTTGTACAATTAATGAGTGAAACGGTGATTTTTTTCTTCTTATATAGAATAAGATATTATATATATAAATGAGTATATCAGATTTTAGATATCAATCTTCTACATTTCTTACTTACATAGCAATTTAATTTTAGTGCACATGATTTATTATTGAGAATTACAAACTAGACATAATTAGTAAAGTCATGTAATTATTAAAATATAAGACACTTATGTATATATATATATATATATATACATATAATATATATATATATATATATATATATATATATATAATATAATTTTATTATATTATTCTTAGAGGAACGACAAGGAATTACATAAATTCCTCTATAATAATAGTCCTTTTACATATTGTTGGTAACAAAAAATAAATTGATTATGTTTTCATATGGAATAGAACGTTATTAAATTTTAGAAATGAATTATTATTGTAAAGTAATATTAGGTGAATTTAAATCATTAATAGAAAAACCATTGTGATTAATTATGGAAGCCATGATATTCAATTATAATATTTGAAAAATGATACTAATTCAGATGAGTATCAAAATATTGGATATTCATCTGTCTAAATATTGAGTAAAAAATTATTTATAATAATTTATATTATGTATAATGATCATATTATTAGTCGAGTTAAATATTAATAAAATTTATATTAAATGATTTACATGCAGAGGTATTAAAAAATAAAAATTATTACAATATAACTAATCAAATATAAATCCCATTGGGGATGTTATAAAATTTCAGTATAGATTATAAGAAATTTTTCATTTTAATAATGAATTGTCTAATACATATATTCCAGTATCATGACCTAAACTGATTTTTAGACATGTCATTCAGTTCAGTGATTGAAATGTTGATCGATATCGTTATTAAATGTCATTTACTGATTTAACTAGATTACTTTTATCAACTCATATTCCAACCTAGCTCTTATTATCTGACACTATTTATATAAGAAAAATAAAAACACAAATTTAAATACATGAAAACTAAACTGGATTATAGTATAGTTAAATAATGTAATAGATCAAAAATAAATTGTTTAATATATTATCATATTCAATGTGTAGAAATAAGTTTTAATAAATTAAGAAGATTCAGAAAACCATAAGTGAATATCTTAGAATTTAACTGATTTATTTCTATTATGTATTAAATAGGATTTCTCAAATTTATTAAATTTCTTATTAAATGAAGTATCGTTACATATAGATGACTAAGAATAAATAAAAAGTAAAATCACAACATATATCATTATTATTATAATATTATAAAAGTTTGAAAAATTGTTTAATTTAATAATCTATATCACTTCTAAATTTATTTATTTAAAAGTAAACATATAAATCCATACATGTTTCACATTTTATGGCATATATCGATTTCAGAAATACTTAACTTAAAAACTAAAATGTAAATGTAAATTTTATTAATCTCTGATAAAAGTTTACAGAGAGTGGTCTGCTATACTACTGCACGAGTGTAAGGCAATACCATAGTTTATTATATATTTATAAAAGTTATTAAAATCTTTTTAATATTGTTGATGTATTCTTTAGTAGTATTCCTTCCAGATGATCATCTAGTATCTGATGAAGTTGAAAATTCGAAATTCTAGGTAGACCATCTGAATATTGAAGCTGCAAAAAAATTATATAAATTTTGTAATATACGAAGAAATGAAACTGCATGATTACACTTTCGACATTAGAACCGCCCCCTAAAGAGACCATTGTCAAACTTTTGAAATATCTTTAGGTACGACAATTGATTTGACAGAGAGATTTTATAATGTTGTCCTTTATATTTATTCCTTTATTGCTACCTGAAAAACAAGAACCGACAATTGATCAACGTGTGAAATGTCAGGTGCAGAATCAACAACAGGACCCGAACTTGTTTGGTCATAAAATTTATGAATTCCTTGAAAATTATTTTGGAAAAGTTATAGTACATTACGCTACATGAACGCGGTACTCGATTCGCTCGTACGGTAATCGCCTTCATTCTGCAAGCGTATCGTATACTATTTTTCCTTACCAGCTGCTGAAAGTTCGAAAACAAAAAATTATTTTAAGAAAGTTATATTTAGGAAATAATTGTAAATTATTAAAGGATAATAATTAGAAATTAAATTGATGAATTGAATAATTAAAAAATAATTTGAATAAAATGAATTAAAATATCTAGAATGAAATTCAGTCTTTCTTAGTTTGCACTCTGGTTCTAGCAAAAAGCTGATTGTAATTTAGGCTCATCGTATTAAGCAAACTAAAATAAATTTAGATAAATTTAAATAAATTTAACATCACACTAAAATAAATTGTGTGAACCATTTCGTCAATGTGAGAACTATTATAGTTTCACTATTAATACTAATTTCTATTGTAATACGAGCATCAATAAATTCATCAAATGGTTTAGAATTTTATAGAAAAATTTCTTAAATTTTCAAAAATTGTAATGTTTCTATAAATTAATTTATATTTAAATATAAATCAATAACTTTAAAGCTTAACAAAAATCTATATATTAATTCACTCTTAAGAATAAAAATATATTGTTTTTTGTTGGAAGCTTAAATGCATTAGTTAAAATAAAAATAATTTTAAAGTAATTTTTGAATTTATAATTTTACTTGTTTATCTGTAGTTTTATAAATAAAACAACATCTATATTATTACATATAAGAACATCGTTTTTGGAACTATGTATATAATATATATTCATATTAATATATACATCTACATATAAGTACTAAGTGAACCCAGTAATCTGTAGCTTCTAACTAAAATATTTTTCATTGCTGCATGACCGACATTTTTACATACATTAATCAAATATTCAAATAATATAAATTCTTAAGCTGTAATTCTCGTCCAATTTCGTGTATTTAAAAAAAATGAAGCAGTATATGTTAATGATGAATGATAAAAAACTTATGATTGAAATTTGAATTTTACACCTAAACTGGCTAGATGCGCTAGCGTTGATAATAACTATTAATCAATTGAAGACAAGAAAAAATAATACATGTCATATATTGTATAAGAATTAGTATGAAAAAACAGTTTCATATCTCTTGATCTATAAACTAGTTTTATTCATACGAAATTTATAGTACATATTATTTAATAAGTTTATACTCTGTAATTATCTAAAATATCAATTTTTTATATAAAATGATGTATTTTAATATTATTTTATTTCTTTCTGTAATTGTTTTATCTCATTGGGTTAATCATGGTAAGGAAATTTTAGTTCTAAAATAATAATTTATGAGTCTATGTTCTGTGCATGTAAAAGTAATAATGTGAAATAGCTCTAATGTTTGAGATATGCTACCAAAGTATACGAAATTTACTATTGTCATCGACGAAAATTAACGTTGCAAAAATCATTCATTCAAAAATAGTAGATTTCAAAATAGATATGAAATTTTATTAATTGCCTGGTAAGAAGGATTGTCTCCCGAGTGAAACAGGAAAGGTAAATCTCAGTAGATCAAAATTAATTTAAACTCCAGTTTTACTTTGTATTTTATATGGCGAGAGTTGAAGAATTATGTTAAAATTACGATTTCGAGGTTAAAGTGGTATAAAAATTATCACCATAAAAAATTATCTCATCTTCCAATCTTTAAGTTCTCTTTTTTTAAAGATTTATTTTCAAAAGTCTTTAATTATGATTACATAATTTTAATCTCAAAGCAAAATATATTTAATTATTAATAGAATTTGAATTGTAATTTTAAAATAATTAAATAAAGCTTTGAAAACCAAGAAAAGTAGATGTGCTTATGTTACCTTATTAATAATATCAAATAAAAATTTACTTAGTTACAAAATAAGAGGATAAGAAACAGTTTTAATTGAAAATATAACTATAATGTATTTAAATAATTTTATATAATAACAATTTTACTAAAAGGAATGATTAGTATTAAATTATTAACTATTCATGCAATACCAACAGTTATTTAAAAAATAATAATGATATTAAAATTTTGTGACTGGATTTTGTAAAAAATTATCAAATAATGTAAGTTGAAATTATTTAAGAATACAATAATAACATTATCGTAGATTATTGGTAGTATATCTGAAACATTTACGATCTAATTGAAAAAGATATGAAATAAGAAATAATGATATATAATGGTTTTGTTTTTATATGCTCAGTTTTTGCGTTGAGCGGAGAAAGTATAGCTGGTGGTTACGTAGCAAATCCCGGCCAATTTAATTATCAAGTTGCTATTGGGGCGAAATCGAATCAGTCTGATTTAGTAGATTTTATTTGTAATGGCGGTTTTATTGCTGAAAATCTGGTATTAACTGCTGCTCAATGTTTCGTTAACGATAATGGTAATTTAAAATATTATCAATATTCAATTGTAACCGATGCAGTTTACTGGAAATTTCTACTGGCCGTGAAAGCTCTAATAGATCAGATTTACTTACCCGCTGGGGGTAATTATTATTTAAATGATATTGCAGTAGCTAAGGTCAGTCTATCTAATTGTATTGTTCTACGTACGATATATGCATATATACGTTTACATGCGTTATACACTTAGAAGGGGGTAGTATGCATGAATTCAATTATATTAATAATTCTAGAATAGAGTTTTGAGGTTTTTATTATTTTATATAGCAAGATGGAAAATTAAATGAGAATAAATTAACTAACAATTAGTGAATCAATAAGAGAAATTAGTTCACAACCATTTTAACGCAATCTATAATCTACTAATTTATTCAGGCCAAAAAATAGGTAGATTCTTTTGTTTATGCAAACATTTTCATATTATCACACTAAATTGTTGATTTCCTATTAGGTTTGGATTGTTAAATTTTAGAAGTTCAATATTTCTAAAATTAATTTCTTTAAATGCCTCCTATCAGTTCGTCAAAAAAGTTTTTTGGTCGAGTTCTATCAATTTTTTTTAATAACTAAAAGTGTATATGATAGATGACGATACTTTTTGTATTGTACTTATTCTTTTAAATTAACCAGATTCAGCATGTTGAAGCTATATCCAATGATTCATTAGCTTTTGTTTTCCTCTCTCTTGCGTGTCTATCTAAGCAGTTCCATATCAATTGCATATCAAACAGGTTCTGTAAAAAAATATTTATCTATAGATATAACCTTGCATAAAGAATGTTATATACAAAATACCAAACGCGAGTACAGTTCTTTTAACGAATGTAAAGGCATACCTTCTACCGATCTATCTATCTATATGTATATACATGCGTTCAAAAGATGGAAAACGCTTAAAAACTACTTAGATCTAACCGTTATATTATATTTTATTAATAATATTTATATAACATATATATAAATATTATAACTTTCGATTCCAATATTCCCATATTTCCACAGAACAATTATACTGTTACGAGCTACTGAAGGAGCCGATTTTTAAAATTCAAATAGCTATATATATTCTTGGAATTATCGCATTATTCTCATTTACTTATCAAAAAAATAATGCAATTTCTAAACACAAAAAAGTAAGAAAAAAATACCTGCATAACCTAAAATAAAAACTACAACCTGCACAATATTGACTTAAATAATTATAAACTATTACATCGCATATGTAAATGTTAAAGATTACATATGTTATATAAATATATTATATTTTATGGTTTACGCTCAATGTAAATATCATTTGGACTTTAGACAACATAGTAAAAAAAACCTGGGTCGTTATTGATGAAAGAGTATGATTACTTATATAGTTGTCAGATTCATGTTCACAACCGAAATAAATAAGGGCGGTGTAATTAGAATTATTGAAGTTTATTACTGTTACAGCCAGTCAAGTAAAAGCGTGGTCGACGATACTGACAGCTAATGAAAGATTTTGCTCTAATTCCTTCGCAAGCCGATAGAGGGAAACTTTGTCCTTGATGCATATATTTTGAAAGACAATCACGTTAAACGCCATGAATGCTAAGTACGGGTCGCGCTATGAGTCTGTGTTCCTTTACATCCACCAGAAAGATCCCAAAATGTCACAATCAGCGACTGCTAAATATATGAGAAAGTCGAAGGAATTTGTATAGAAATGGGTAGAGCGTATATAAAGTGGCTAAAAATATCGATGTTTTACCAGAAGTGGCTCGATAGGAAAAGTGTACAAAAAACATGAAGAAAGAATAGTGAATCTGTTTTTGTGGAATCCTGTTTTAACACCGCCGCAAAGATGATAAATTGCTTTACGCACAAAACTCGACCTTCGCTTTTCTTCAAAACTACTATCTAACCAGATTAGAATTGAATCTGACGATTGAGTCATTCAAATCAACGACTACAATGTTCTTTACATTTCTTTTTGAATATACTCTACAGTTCTTTTTCGAATTCAATCCTATTGATTTACTATTTTGAAATCCAAACTCGAAGCTTTTTATTGAAAACGTTTTAGGCAAATCTTTTCATTTGCATTACAAAATTCTATGAGAATTATTTTTTTATAGAAAAGCTCAAGGTTAAATTAATCCTATTTCAGTAATTATTATATTAAATTTCGAGAACGAAGTGTATTACTCTATTAAAATAATAACTTGCGTCTAGCACCCTAGCGTCTTTGAGAATAAGTATATTACATATTATAATAAACGGCTTGTCTCAATATTGCATGTATTATTCAGCAATCATTACAAATATTTAACGTAATTGAATAATTATCCTGGTGGGAACAGTATCTGTATACCTATTTATATAAATAAATTTAACATATGCGAACTATATAACATCCAATAGTTTCTAAATCAGTATTTTTACGTTGTAGAATTAAACTCTGAAGTGAAATTCCATAGAAATATATTTTCATATATAGTATTTTATGTCGGTGGTCATCAAAAGTAAAGAAATGAGCAAGCTTATTTTACGTATATCCTTGTTTTTATTAACTTAATTTTATATGATCTAATACATTATCCAATAATCATTAAATTTAATATATTCATCTTCTTAATTGAATATTCACACTATACATTTACTAAAATGTAATCAATAATTAATATCAATATTCGAAATAGAATACATAAATAAATTCTCTTGGATAAGTTTCACAAAAATTATTTTATTCGGCTATTACATAATTTTCAAAGTTTTATACCAAAATTTCTACTACTACATTTCGTAAAACTCATACAAGAGAATTTATTTATTTATTCTATCTTAAATATTAATATTAATTGATAGATTTATATATATATATATAATATATATATATATATATATATATATATATATATATATATATATCTATATATATCTTCATTTTTTCTTTAAAAATGCTTTTTTATTTTCATTCGCTCTGCCTTCTTTACAATTAAGAAATATAATTAACATTTTTGTATTCTTTTATAAAACATTAACTTTGAAACAAAATAGTTCTCATTAATACACGTAAAACATAGAAATATTACATAAAAATTACATAAAAATTGAATCATTTACATAAGAAAATATCGAAAATAATAATTTAAGATAATACAAATATTTAATACAAGACAGCATAAAAAATTCTGAAGAAGTACTGTTTTCATTCAAAATATACAAAATAATAAATTTATATTACAAAACTCAAATGAATTTTTTGAAAAAAATATATTGTTTTGGTTGCAGTTACATGATAATTTTGGTAAAGCTAATTACCCGGCTTTAACTATTCTTAATGTACCCCGAGAAAACGAATTATTTTATGAAGGAATTGGTATAGTATCAGGTTATGGATTATTGTTTCCTTCAGATATGTATAATGACCCACTATTTCGAGAAATATTTAAACACGTTGACGGTTATTTATCATTTGGAAGGGTTCTCATTTCAAAAAATACTTTGTGTACACTCGAATATAAGAATTTTGATACCGATAAAAAATTTTGTGGTTTAATGCTCACTGAAATACCAAGTCAGCGTTGGGGCATTTGTGAGGTAAATCAATTTTACTATTATTATTAATTTTTCTTCCTTTTAGTCAGCAGATAAGAATATTTATTTTTAAGAATTATATTAATGATTCTTATTAATATAAAGAAATATTTATTCAACAATTTTGATTATATATTATGATTAAACATTCTTCATTGAAGATTCGCTGTACGCTTGTTATAACATGATCTAATAAATTTTTAAGAAAAAAATTGTTTGTAAAATTTAGTGAGATAATTTTATTTATCAAATGCAGTTTTCGCTGTACGCCATATTCATATTACACACACACACACACACACGCACACACACACACACGCACACACACACACACACACACACACACACACACACACACACCACACACACACACACACACACATATATATATATATATATATATATATATATATATACATATATAAATATAGTGTATCTGCATAGTCTGAAAATAAATGAAAACGGTCCAATATCAGTAAAAGTATTTAGAGTAAGGTGAACTGACAAAATGTGTCATAACATAACAATTTTCAGTAATAATAATGCGAATGTTGTTGATATGGTTCTATAATAAACTTATATTATACATTGGACTCATTTATACATGGCTTAGTTCCGATCTCATTACATATTACATGCAGATAAAAGAATTACTACTGTGTACAACTATAAGTAAGACTTTATTTATAACTTTTGAAATCTTTATTTCTTCTTCTAAATCTAATTCATCGCCCTCAAAATAACCCCCCCCCCTGGATGCAATTTAACTATGCCAATGCTTTTTCCAATTTTCAAAACATGTTCTATACTCGTATTCCGGAATGACCATCAGTTCCTTCTTCGATTCGGGTTTTATTTCTTCAATCGAATCAAAATCATGTCCCCGAAGTGGTCTTTTGAGTTTGCTGAACAGCCAGAAGTCACACGGTGCTAATCAGGCGAGTACGGTGATTGCGGAACGATATTGGTTGAATTTTTGGCGAAATGTTCGCGTAAAATCCATGCAGTGTGAGCTGGTACATTATTGTGATGCAAAAAGCAAGAGTTGTCTTCCGGCCTTTTGAGACGATTATTTGAGTCAATATTTAAAAATAAAAATATTAGTCCGAATCGATGAACCGGAGAAGTTTGAATTGAAAAGTCTTACTCATATTTGTACACAGTAGTATATCTTTCAAAATTATTAGCATCCAATATAACAGCAGTGTTATAAACATGGTAAATATATTCTTCCTAGCAAAAGGAACATGTTACATTATTACAGAAATAGTTTTATAAATTTCCACATACAAAAACACATTATATAATTTAATTCATTGTTGTATATAATATTTTATTTTGTATCAACTATCATTTTCGATTCTGATATTTATAAAATTTCATTTTTGTATCTCATCAATATTGTTTTACCTTAAAAATGGATTACAATCTGAAACTTAATCTTTGAAAAATAATTATTTTGGTTAGATAAATTTGTTTAATATTTACTGATGAGTATATATTTATTGAAATAATTATATTCATGTAAATATGTGTATGTATATGAATATGTATGCACTGAGAAATACAAATTTCAATAATATACCGATGCACATAATATTACTATAATCTGGTGATTTGCAGAACGTTCGATATGACTATATTTAATTTATGTAGTCTATAGCATCTATATTAATAGCTAAGAATTTTTCATACCACTAATTTATTACAATTAATTGATATTTTTTATTACGTAAAGATATTTCTGAGTAATAATACAGCATATTTCATAGTATTAATTTCAATAATTCTTATAATATTAACTTTAATGTAAATTATTTTCCTTTTCAGAAGGATATTGGCAGTCCGCTAGTTTTTGAAAACAAGATTGTGGGTATTGCAGGTATAAATCACAAGAATTGCAGTGACACTGTGTATGGTTCCGCGTATACCAAAGTGTCGATGTATGCTCCTTTCATTAATTCAGTTATTGATAAGAATCCGCTTCCTGATACTTTGATCTATCAGAATCGAAAGCATGTGCTTCATTGGGCTGCTTCTGCAGCTTAAATATATTTAAAAAGGAATTTAGAAAGATTACACGTATTTATGCTATTCATTGCAAAGAAATTATATAATAGATGATTAAATTATATATATATATGTATATATATTATAAGGAAATGATACCGAATTTGGCTACCTTTAGTATATCCAAAATCTATAAACTTGACCATCTCTTAAAGTTTTACATTATCAATATAAAAACGCGACCAGAAAGATGATAAACAAATCATGGAAAATCATCAATTTGCATAACTAAAATATATATGTTTGTATTTCCGATCAAAAATTTAAGAAATTTAGTTTTTAAATTTTTTATTATTAACATTGTTAAAAATTCTAATAGAAATTATGACATTAGAACAAAATTTTTTAATGTCATAACTTTTCAAATCCTTAGGCTTTTATTGTAAATATAAGATTTTTCTGAGGTTTTTTTATTAAATACAAATATTTATTAATCTAATTTTAATAGTTTATGATTAATATTTATGTCATAAGTACATAAGTCATAAGTAACACATTTTCTGATGACTTGAGTTGTTTTTACCACTGATCTGTATTTAATGATTAATCTTAAGAACTAGTACACTGTAAATGAATAGTAAGATTTAAAAGTCAGTGATGGTTATAAGAAAATATGAGTATCTACAATAGATTAGAATAAGTTTACTACTAGCATTGGTAGTAGAATAAATATTAAATTGGAATTCTAAAAATTTGTTCACGCATAATCTATATTTATCGATACATGTTCAAAATAATGTTTTAGATTATATAATATAATGATATTATACAATCACATACTATTTTTTATATAGAAAAGATTATCGTATTTCAAGGATTTAGAATTCTTATTAATGTTTTTACTTCGATAATTTATTATTAAATATGTATTGTTTTCTTTGACTTTGCAGTATTTGTTAAAAATGGATTTATATAACCTAATAGAACCAATGATACTTTATATGAGTTCTGAGAAATTTATTAAATTCAAAAACTATTTGTTAATATATTATTATATTCTAAGACTTATAGTTTTCTGAATCTCTATCTTCCATGGTTACATTTCCAAAATCAGACTATTTGTATGAAAAGATGTGAGCTATATTTATGAAGTCACATTAGAATTTCAGTAACTATTTAATCTAAATTATACATTCGAATTGTGATATATCTTAAGATTTTTGTTCTCAATGAAACTAACTATGATTAATGAATAATTACAGCTGTCTTCAGTATCAAAAAAATTAAATTACTAACATATGTTATAATAATATATGCATTCCCGTTGACACCAGATTCAATCCTTTGAAACTAAATCACAATACAGAATTATTATATATCATGATATTTTTATTATAGATAAACTAGACTAATTTTTCGAAATTATTTTTTAAAATTAATAATGTTACATAATATTATATAAAATTTGAATAACTTTATTACAATTTCAGAAGAATTCTATGCAAACAATTTATCGTATATTGCGATATTATATTTAAAATAATGTTTTTTAAATAAAATCTTTCTTTTACCAAATACATTTAAATATACCATGATGGCACTCTAATTTGGAAGTCGAGAGATAATATATGAATAATAGATTAAAATGGAGTAAGCATGTTTTTCTATAAGCATTTATTTAAAATTATTATAGAAAATTGGCTTCTGGCTTATACTAATGGTATAATAACAGATCGATATTTTAGAGTTATCAGCTGCCGATACATAATTACATGAATATGAGCGAGCAATATGAAAAAATATATAAAATTACTCGAAGACTTAGAACTTCTTGTGAATCGACTTGCAGCAACTCGAATGGACTAAATGAACATGATAGAAATTAGCAGGCAAAATGGAAGTAAATTCAAGTGTCTTCAAATAATTTAAAATTATTTAGTAATGATTTACTAAGAAGGGTCCAATAATTTTAGAGAGTGGAATTATATAGCTCCTTATAAAAGTTATCTACAATTGAAAATTATCCAAAACACGAATCGTAATTAATTTTTACATCTTGGTTTTGCTTTTCTTTTTATTGTTTTTCTAAAATGGACAATGAGTACTAAAGAACCCTGGCAAATAGTACTGTTATGAGATGCAATCTCTCTCAAGATCACGTGTCTCCGATGTTGTTCAAAGTTTGCTGTTTCTTATTTAATACTTATTACTGAATCATTGTTCATATATTTTTTATGAAATTCTGTGGAAGGAGCCTAACGAATAAGAAAGCAAGACCTTGTATCATTAAATAACTCCTGCCTACAGTAGGTTTTATTAAATAACAATTGTGTTAAAGATTCTTAGAATTTCTGTCACATCCCCATATACTCTATTTGCAATAATATGAGAATAAACTAACAGTAATACATGTTATAGCAACGTATTATAAAAGAAGTCTTGCAACTATAAGAAATATTTAAAGAGTTTTAAAGAATTTATTTAAAATTGCCATAAAAACAATCTATAACGATTTTTTTTTTATGTTATTTAACGTTGCTCTATTTATGCTTCCAAATATCGGTGCTAATCAGGGACGGAGGTCTACAATGTGTTTGTAAACAAAGCACATGTAAATTATTACAGCGGTGCCTGTATCAATCGGCCGAGACCGGGATTGAACTCGGGTTACCAAGTTACTAGTCCTTCGCTCTAGCGATCGAGCCATCGTAGGCCTCCTATAACGATTTTGATATCATATTTATTAACAATAAAGGAAACTTAAAATTTTTTTATATATAATTTTTTATATATTTTTCAAGTAAGATTTTTTTAGGATGACTGCCCAGTGTATTCCAAAAGTTTTAAAACTGGGGATATAAAAGATGCAATTAATGTACAAAATTTATTCAAAATAGTCTCCATTAGAAGTAATACACAAGTTGGCACGATCTTGCAGTTTCTCCATGGCTTTTAAAAACTCCTCTTTTGGAATACTTTTTAATTTCGTTGTCACAGCTTCTTGTATATCGTTTATCGACGTAAAACGGTAACCTTTCAAGTCTATTTTGAATTTGGGAAACAAGAAGTAGTTAGGGAGAGCCAAACCAATTGAATCTGGTGTGTGGCTGAGTACAGGAAACATTTTTTGGCCAAAAATTGAGGCTTAGTTGCCCCGTATGTGCTGGCGTATTATTGTGCAAGAGGAAAAAAAAGCCTTTCCATAACTTTCCATAACTGTTCGTATAATGCAGCATTTATACTAGTACCTTGAGGAATAAATTCTTTGTAGAACATATCTTTAGAATAAAAAAAAATGATTAACATTGCCTTAACTTTTGGTTTTGGAAAGAGTATTTTTTTGATCGCGGTGAGTTTTCACCAACCCATTCAGCACTTTGGCGTTTCATTGCAGGGTCGTACGCAAAACGCCAACTTTCATCATCCATAATACTAGTTTCAAAATTTGGCTGCGTTTCAAACGTTTCCAGCAAGTCACGTGCATGAGAAACTCGTTGCTCTCGTTGTTCGACAGTTAACGCGTGTGTAACGAAACGCGCAAACTTTTATTTTCCAACTCGTTCGTTATAATACGTTCAAAGCCGGATTTTGGTATTCCAATAAGTTTTTCAATCCGTCTGCAGCTAGAGTTGCGCATGGCCATCCGCTCATTTCGTCCTCTTCAACTGAATCTCTGCCTGCCGTAAAGACGCAATACCACCGAAAACTAGGAGCACGAAACATAACACATTGATCATAAGTCACTTTTAATATAATATTTCCTTTGTTTTCGTTACACTATTACCAGCTTTAAAGCTAAATTTAATTGCAACAGGTTATTGGATATTATTATTCGTCATAAACAACGATAGCGACTACTTTGATACTCTCACACAAACTGCTACTGAACAGCTGTATGCAATCCGATGAACTTGAAATGGAAGTAGAGGAAGGTTGTAGTACCTATTGGCCAAAGGTACATGGCGATATCGCAAGTAGTATTGATTTTATTCCTGTTGTCTTACAACTTTTGGGATATATTATATATGTAGTGCCTCTTTGACACCATTTAAAAAAAAAAGTTGTAAAACCGTATTCAGAATTTCATATTTGTAGTTGATCTAAAATAAGAAATAGAGATTGCATATTATGTTGTCAATATGTGTTTACCCTGTATACTAATAATAGCTAAGAAAAATATTACAATTTAAATTTTTCTGCTGGCTATTAAAACAATTATCTATACCTGAAGTAGTAACTAAGCTAAATGCTTAATGATGAAGTTCACCAGAGAATCCGGTATACCTGTTTAATTCTATGCGTGTAACTCTTAAGCAAAATTGCATTTGGAAAAATGCCTTTTACAACGTATTTTATGTAACTTTTAGATATAAATCGTGAAAAGATTCAATTTTTTGTCCAACAAATTGGAAGGCTCTCTTGAGTTGTTTGAATTTTTCTCGCAATAGCTCTTTTGAGAATGATAAGCTCAACTTTCTAGAAAACAAAATATCTTATATTTTGTCTTCAAAACATGCTATTTTTATGATTCTTTCAAGAGATAAATGATTCAACTTATCTATGTCAAAACAGGTATTGAAGTACATTTCTATAGTACAAAATTTTTAATTGTAAACGATAAAATACGTGTAAAGACTATTAGTAGTGAATTCTAGATAAAATCTCCGTTACCTGACCTTTTTGTTAATGTAAACTATTATTATTTCTGACTAATCATAAATTAAATAATTGAAGTGAAGGCCTTACTCTTAATATGAAATTAACTTAATATGAAATTAAGTCTGGTTGTCTTGCGAAAGCATATTTAAAATATTTATATGTATTATCATTGTTACTGTATATATTTCGGCAAAAACTGGATTTTGGAAGTAACTCGTATAAAAGACTAGTTTTAATTGTAATATTGTATTAAAAAAATTTATATTATTATTGTTTTCGCAGCACTCTTTATACTACATATCTGAATATGATATTTTATATTCCTCTATCATTTACACATTTTTTGCGAATTAGCATAGTCATTACACTATACAATACATTTTGAGGAATTTTCTTTTAGGCCGCTTGAATTTCTCAGAATCGTTTCTATTGTAAATGGAAATATAAGTGAGTTTTGAAAATATGTTAACTCTTTGCGATTCCCTCATCGCATTATTTTATAAAATAATAAATTAAAAGTAAAATAACTTCAATTTGAAGTTCAAATGAAAATTTTACTGGAAAAAATTGATGAATAAATGAATAAAATCAAATGTTTGAAAGCTTCATAAGTAACACTTCAATTAGATATAAGTATGCAATAAATCTTAATGATTTTGGAGTTGCAGATAAAGCGTGCAAAGTTTCTAGCTTCGGTTACATTAAATAAATAATTTAGAAGATGGAACATTTTTGATCTCATTCTGGACTTCTTTTTTTTTTAAAGAAAACACAAATTGTTAGTTTTGCAATGTTTTTTCGACGATTCTTCGACCCCTTCAAACAAAAAATTTAAAAAAATAGTTTATTTTTATAATCCTGACTAAGAACATCAATATTTTCACTAAACAAAATAGTTTATGTTCTATTGTAAAAAAGAAACTCAGAACCAGGTAGAAAATTTCCTATCTTCCAGTTTATTTATTTAGTAGGGTGAAACAAATGTACGTCTTACTATTAATTATATCAACTATATTTAAAAAAAATACTTTTCCTTAATAACTTCAGATAGATAGAACACATCTTTTACACGGATAGGATCTTTTGAAAAAAAATTCTTTATCGATAGCATGGCATTTTTTCCTACTAGCAAAATCGAAAGACCTTATTATTGAAGTATAGCCAAGCTAATTCCTCTTTTTCAATATAATTATGCTCATTCAAACTACAATTAATTTCTATAGCTTTATACAAATTGTCAGAACAGCTTTCATACATTATTCAATATGTAAGTAAGTATGAATTCTATAATTTTAACAGTTTTAGATATGAATGCTGAAACTGCTTTCCATATAATTTTATGAATGACTATTATTAGTTAAATAATAAATCGTATGGATTGGTGCTCTAAAGGCGATAAAGATTTATTAATTGAAGGTGAGAAAAAACATAAGTTTACTATACACATATATTAGATGTCGATTTATCGGAAACGAGTTAGTATTAAATAACAGCGTCGCCTATATTAATTAATATAAGAACAGTCTTTGGCTATTACCTATAAAGTTTTTATTTTTTACTCATTTCAAATATCAATTTATTATTAAAATGTTTTATTCTAAACTTGTACAGTTCATTTTTCTAATTTTTGTAACGCTATTCGGCCATCGTGGTAAGTAAATTTTATTTTTAATATAATAAATGGAAGTTGGAAATGCTTATATAACATTAGTAGTATTAGTTGTTTCTAATATTTAAATTATGCTGATGGGATTCAAAAAAGTTTTAGTATAATAGCGGATGTTCAAGTTTTTAATATTAAAATCATTTATTTAAATAATAGTATTGTTAAATTTTGTCTTTTTTATATAAATAAGCATAAGATTTCTAAAAGACTTTAATATTTGCTTTATTAAGAATTACAATGATATTCTCTACCAATCTACAAATTTAGTTTTTTTTGTCTTAATGCTGCTATTTTAAAATAAAAGTTCATTCAATCGGTTCATCTAATTGCGATGAGCAATACATGTGGGATATAATTTTAGATATTTTTTATCGCGTTTGAGTAGATAAAATTCAAGGTTTAACAGATTATTAACACGTGAAGCTGAACAGAACAAAGAAATGATTGTTGATTCGTATGCAAAGTTCATATAAATAGATAACGTTTCATTCATTTCCTGCAATTTATCGTTTTTATTTTGAGTGTCTTCCTTTCAATGGATAAATTAAAATTAATAAGCCGAGTACCTCAACCGTGGATCTCAGATTTGATTAAAATGAATTCAGCGTTATTGTTCCTAGAGTAACTAATCCCAACGTTCAACATTTCCTCTGATATTCAGATGCACGATTGTTATAGAGCATTCTTTCTTAACGCCACTTAAACAACGTTAATCGATTTTTTATATTGTTTGCATGTCTTTTGATTACATTAAACAAATCTAGTTATGATTAACTGTATTTAATCAAACTAAACTTTGAAAAAGTACCCACCTCCAAATTTGATGAAAATTTGTACAATTTTTTTGTTGTTGCGGTACTGATAACGAATATTAGAGGTTTTTGATCAAAATTGAATTTTCATGGTGAAATTCATAAAGCAACAAATATTATCCAAAAAATTAGTAACTGAATATAGCCACATC
Organism: Sycobia sp. Sy_11; assembly: GCA_018907035.1. NCBI lineage: Eukaryota > Metazoa > Arthropoda > Insecta > Hymenoptera > Epichrysomallidae > Sycobia > Sycobia sp. Sy_11. The sequence continues at coordinate 572,600 of JACCIC010000040.1, forward strand.
ACCATTGATGTCCCAGAGAGCCCCGAGACTAAATTGTTGAATTTTTCTTTCATAATATCTAGAATAAAAATATGTACTTTGATGAGATCCACAAATTTGGTCTGAAATATTTCGTGAAGTTTTTAAAATCCTCTCAGATAAATTGGAAAAACTATAATTTTAAAAGCCATTACGATATTCGTAATGAACATTTAAAAACATATACATATACAAATTTTTATCCAAATCAGGGGTGGGTGTACAATTGAACGATGCAGATAAAATATCAGGCAATTATCCGTGCCTTGTCACTATCTTTTTCATCTTTCTCTTAATTTACAAAATCTATTTCGATAAAACTGTTTATTTTTTTAAACTACCCAGAAATTATCTAATATATATTAGTATCTTATGAATGGAAGCATTGTTCACCCAGACCATGCTAATTGGAAGCAGTTAGTAATTGAAATATCGTATATGCTTTTATCATAAACGAGCAGAACTAATAAACATAACTGACGTGAATTCACAATAAGTGCATAATCTAAGAGAAAATCTTGTTTACATTAGTTCATAATTACTAAATTAAATAAAATTAAATCTTAAAAAGCATGCTAACTTTTATGATTATTAAAAAAAAGTGATCTTCTCATTAAATTTTATTTTTAAATTGGTTTTCATCGTTTTGACAAAAGGTAACCAAGCATTGTCATATAAGAAAATTATCTTATCATATCTTTACTCGTATATTTGCTGTTTTTTCCTGTAGAGTTCGGTTCAAACGAATCAATTGCAATAAATAATATAGTACCAATTTCATTAGCTTTAAACAACTCATAATAAAATAAAATCTTAATGTTATCAAATATAGAGATCAAACTGCAAACCATGATTTTATTTAGAACACGATGTCGAAGTATGTCCGTATTCACGAATTTTTACACTTAGTGTTTACGTATACTGTATATATTTTTTGTTACCAGTTACATACACTGCAACTCAAGGAACTGTGGTTTCAATTATAATTAATTTCCATTGCAATTAAAGTATAATTAAATTTAAGTATTATTATATTCAAAGAAATGTCTGCCGGCTTATAATTCATGTACGACTCATTCCCTTCCTTTTAATCATTCTAGCTGTTTTAAGCTTATTTTATGATATTTACTTGAAAGGATTTCACATGTTCAGCTCAAGTATAACGTGAGTTTGCATTAAACAATTCCATGAATCTTTTGTAGACAGAGTTTTTGATGCAGCTGAGTGTTCTTTATTTCTAAGGTCAAAATAATTATTTTAAATCATGAAAAATAGTCTCTGATTTTCTGCATTCTATTTCTGATAGAGTAAGCTTATCGCAAGTTCAAATAACAATATTGCGTGCTTCAACTAAACATTTTTTTCATAAAAAAATACAGTTAATTTTTCTCAATACTCTTTCCCTGGCACAAAACTTGATACTTGATACTTCTATAACTAAAAAAGTTATATACTCTATTACTTACTAATATAACCTAAGTGCAAGATTGTCGATAGTACTTTCTTCTAAATTTATTAAGATCTGAAATTACATGCTTAAACCCATAGTAATGCCATCTGTTAGAAAGCAACGAGAAATGATTAATGCAATACTGAATATTCAAGTTTATGACACTTTAATGTTATCATCAATATTATCAATTATTTAATCATGCTTGATCAAAAACCTAAGATGTTTTAGAGTAGATTGTCAATTTGGCAAACCACTTATAAGCTGGGATAGTCCAAATCCAAAAAGACTACCTTTACAAACATCAATATGTACTTTGGCCCAATCAAAGATATTCCCATTTATACCAACTATTACATGTCTACGCCCAATGAAATATCTAGCCAACCAATTTATCGATGTATTATCACGACTCATAAATCTAAATTTACATAGTAGAAGTAGATCCTGTACACTGTCAAATGCTTCAGAAAACATAAAATAAAATAAGAAAAATTAGGCAAACTTTTTGTATGCTAATGCATGTATCATTAGCGACAGGTGCAATAGTAGTCTACGCACTGTGGTCACTACGAAATCCTGTTTGTCTGTTTAGTAATATTTTATGAATACTTATGAATAACGATAGTTGTTTATGAACGATACGCTCAATCATTTTCGATAGCTCTGAGAGCTGAGGAATGGATCATAATCGTCAATATTTTGAATAATTGAATGTTAACTGATTGGTGCCTCAAATACACGATATTCTATATGTTTTAAAAATAGGTATTAGGTAGCATTTCTTCAGTAAATTAAAAAATATACCAATATAGTGTGAGAAGAATTAAACAGGAATGAAAAGAAAAATAGAAGACTGGGATTTCCGAGCTTACTCGTGTAAGTGGTTAGTATACAGTAAATGTATTCTTCACATCAGTGCGAGACATTTTCGAGAAAAAATTATGATTAAAAACTAGTGGCAGTGAAAGTATTTATTTAATATTACACTGAATGTTAAGAAGGGACTTATAAGTGATAGTAGCAAAATGATTGATATTATTTTTGGTAGTGCATTTATTAATTAAAAATAGCTATTTATGTTAGAGGGACGTTTATGGAGATTTTACCACGATAGTGATGGTTTCATTCGGTTTTAGCAGTTTGTATTGCAGCACAGCCTGTTGGTCCCACCAAATGCACAGCAATACCTTTTGGTCGTAGATGTTCCTGATTTGGTGTCGATGTGGATGATTGGCCTAGGTCCACCCATGATTTTTTGCGCTTAGAATTGTCATAGTAGGTCCACTTTTTATGACTAGTCACAATGCGCCACAGAAAACTCTTCTTTTTTTGCCCGGTGTGTGACAGTGCGATGTTGTATCGATTCATAATGGCACTGTTACGGACTAATTTATATTTGTTATATTTAGATTTAATTTTAACATTTATTATTAAAATATAAGCTTTAGGTTTAAGTTTTCTCAAGGCGAAATTTAATATAATTTCGTCGAATAGTTATAATTACTGATAAAGTTAAGATTTTGTAACTGTTTTATTTATTTTAAATGGAAGTGCATATTACTACAATATGATATAAAATATAAACTTAAGATACGTATGTATGTAGTGTTAAGATTGTATTATTATAATAAAATCAATTCGTGAAATTAAAATTGAGATTGGTATATTTATAAGAACTGTTTGTATTAGGATAATGTTACTCGGCGCGACCAAAATTATGAACAAAGATGACTGATAATTATGGGATATTAGTCACAAACAGATCATATAATATAATTTTATTAAACGTTAAAAATTAATGATAATTTAGAAATGTAAATCTAGAATTATTATATTACAAATAATGACTTTAATGATAAATTATATATTACACGATATTTTAAATTATATTCGATTATAGGATAAGCCGAGGAAAGAAAAACTTGTATTATTTATTTGTAAAGCAAGTCAGCGAAATTTCTATAATTTATTAAATTCTATAATTATAGTTTTTATTTAAGAATTTATTTAGATCTATATAGTTAAAGCAAAACTACGCATTCGAATTTAGTAATCATTTTTTAAGTATCTGAAATAAAATAACATCTCGAGTGGCTTTGTAATAACCAGTGCTCTGACTGGAAAATTTCATATTTTCTGCAATAAATGGATGTATGTAATTGAGAGATTCGGTGCCGTGCCCGGAAAACTTAGGTTTTCGAAATCTGTACTTTCTTTGGCATGCATTCGTTTAGTGGAAAATATGATTATTTTCGAAAGCTGTTGAACTCTATCAAAACATAGAGATACATTCTACAAAATGTAGAAATAAAATTGTCCACAAAGATTGGATTTTCTTTCCGGGCCTTATGGCTGCGAGACAAAGCTGTTCGAGATTGTCGCGTAACGTTACACCCTTTATCGCTAAGTTCACAAAACCTACGTCGATTAGTGGGGGCCGAGGCTATAAAAATACGAGCGTGTTTATTCGAGTGATTATTATTTCGCTGGCTTCGCTAAGGTGCGTTATATATTTTATATTTTATTTTCACCATCATTAAAAATAGTTGTTTATAGAAAAGTTTGAATTTTTATTTCATAGTCCATTAGTTGATAATAGGCACATTGGGTCAAATCGTGTGGCATCCATTTTCCATCTTTATGAATCTTTCCCATCGCATGTAAACATTTGCCAACTGCTCTGTCACTCTTCATAACTTATTAGCGAGTTCTTTCTGGGTTTGAGCTGAGTTTTTCGTCCAATAATGCTTGCAATTCACAATCTTTAAACTTTTTCGGTTGTCCAGAATGTTCTTTGTTATTAACATCATTATCTCTACTTCTAAACCACTGAAACCACTTTTTACATATTGTAAGCGATGGAGTGTATTTGCTATAACATTCTTCAAGCAATCGATAAGTTTCTGCTACACTTTTTTTCAAATCAACATATTGCAAAAGGACATGTCGAAAAAACAATTTATCATGGTTAATTTTTCACTGATTAAAAAACTATGTTTACACAAATAATAGCGCTGTTAACTGAATTTTATTGATAAATGCCAAATCTAAAAAAATAAGTACTTACATCGCCGTCTAATGGTGAAGGTCGGAGATTAAGCCTCCTAATAGAAGAAAGAATTTATAATGCCTTGAATTTATTTATATATAGTAAACAGTTAGTATTTTGGACCATCTGAAATACTTGCTTGATTGCAAAGTTGATTGAGTTTTCAGAGTTCAGGTCTAATTTAGAGTTTATGTTTAGTTTATATAGAAAGAAATTCATATTCAAGAGGCAGGATCATCTAACGAATTAAGGAAAGCGAATATAAAAGTAAAATTAAGACGAGTAAGGTGAAACGGATAAGGTTCAAACTGATGAATTGAAGTGAGATCATTATAATATAATGAGTAAGAAAAATAAAGTTATATAAAAAATTAGCAAAGAAGTAATCTTGGTTCACAAAATTTAATTTACGGAAAAGAAATAATTTTGTTAATGATTTTATATTATCTGGGGTTATATATTGTTCGCATTAATTCAACAACATGGCTTGTTGCAGCAGAAGCACTGGATTTGTTGGATGTAAAACTATATTGTTGGCTTTAATAACAGAGGAAGTTTTGTTTTAGAAATCTGTTTATGATAAGTAGCATGACAAATAGAATGAAAAGGAATGAGGGATAGGTTGAGTTTAATAAGTATGGAATACATAAAGATAATACCATTTATAACAAGTCTATCACAGTTTGCGAATTTATTTAGGGCATAGACTAAGTAGTACCATTGTAAGTAGACATTATGATTAACGATTCTTGCATCTATCGTTTAATATTTAAGTTAAATTATAGATTTAGGTCTAAATATTATTGAAAAACTAAACCTTCAATTTTATGAATAGTTGTTTTGGAACAGAGTTCAAGTCTATGGTAGATAGTTTTATTTTATTTATGAATAGAGAGGATTGAGTTATCATAGTAGCATAAACTAATAAGATTAATCACATACTTAACAATTATGCTGGAATTAAAACTGGGTTTTAAAGAAAAACCAGATATAAGTACTAGGCACAAGTCTTTAAGCTATAGTGAAGCTATCGTTAAAAACATTGTATTCTTTCCAAGAGATTTTAGATTGAGAAGCAGAGAGAGAATGAGAATTAGAATTTTATTTATTAGAGCCTAAGAACTCGTGGTCCTTCATAGACCAAAAAGAGAGAAGGAGAGAGGAGGGATATAGAGAGATGTATAGAAATGAAAATTAATTTATGGTAAAATTAAGTCTAAAAATATATATTTAAGCATGTCGTTTTTAAATTTGGGTATAAAAAAATGAAAGTTACTATAATAATCTTTTTAAGCCCTTATAAATTTCAGTTTAAGGTGTTTACGAGAAATTCTCATCTACAACTCTATCAATCTTTAAGATTATTATTATGTTGAGATGACTTGTTTCGAAAAATAAAATTGTATTAATTACAAAATTATCTTAATATTTAGATAATTTTTTTAAATACTATACTATATTGATTGTGTATTTAAAGTAGCTAAATATTAAAAAAAATATTATGAAATTTTAATAATGCCTAATTATAATAATTATTTTTATCATCTCAGTTTTGTCCATGAACGGGGAAAGTATTTCCGGTGGTCACGCTGCAAATATAGGTCAATTTGCTCACCAAGTTGCCATTCTGTCCAAAAAGAATCAGTCTGAATTAGAAGATTTGGAATGTAATGGAGCTTTTATTACTAAAAATTTGGTTTTGTCTGCTGCTGAATGCTTCGTTAATAATTTGGGTACTTTAAGAGATAATCAATATTTAATTGTAGCTGACACTATTTATTGGAGGATTCTAAATACAATTCCAAGCCCAATAGAGCTGATTTACTTACCTGCTGGTGGCAATTATTATTTAAATAATATTGCCGTCTTAAAGGTGAGTTTATCTGATTATAGTTATTATAGAAGTGGTATGATAGCATTATGGTAAACTATAGCAGAAATTAAGAAAATAAATTCAATTTATAAAATATTTAATTAATCTTAAATACACAAGTGTTACGGACCTTCAAGATAGCCAGAAAAAAACGATTCCTGAATCCTCCCTTAGATTTATTTTAGCTTAACTTTCGTTTAATTGCTTTTTTAACAATTTTTTTTAGTTTTAAACATTAATTTATCATTTTATTTGAATTACTTTTATTTTATATTTCGTTTTAGCTTTGCGGTATCTTCTCGCGCTCACGCAACCATCCGATCCAGAATAGTCATTTTATCTGGCATTATATGTGTGAAATCCTTTTTTAAATACCTCAATATTTTTCCCATCACAAGATATGATTTACAATTTTTGAGAATTTTATAGAACGATTTTTGCAAAAATGTTGGATTTTTCCGTCACGGAACCTATTAAATTTTTCAGATTTTCCCAAAATTATAATCTTTGACGAGTTAACTCGCCCAATTTTTTAGATGGCGAGAGCGACAATTGCTTAATACTTTTTAACAGAACCATACTGGATATGTAATACAACTATGAATGGCGCATTCTTCGTTTTTACTTTACTTTACAAAAATTTTACATTAATTATTTTTTTTTTAAATACTTTTATGTTTTAAATAAAACATTTATGTTTCTTATTTTTGAGCGCAATATTAATAATTAACAGTACTTTTAATTGAAAACAATATTAATAATTAAGTTCAACTTAGATGTTCAACTAAATAAAAAAGGAAAATCTATAAAAAGTAATTATAATATATAATAATTTTCAGCACTTAATTTTGCTTCATTCATTCGATTACAATCATTCCGTAACAATATAAATAGATCTGCATAGATTTCTGTCTATTCAGTTCTATATAAATGGAATGATCAAGGAATAGATGTGCCAATGTCATGCTCTGAATAACATCACAATCAAGTTTTTCTCAGAGTAAACGACTATTTATTGATCTAGATTATAAAGATGTTGTTCATGATCATTTTTATACAATTTTCAATCTACTCCTTGATTAAAGATAAAAAAACTGACTTACTGTTTTTTTAAGTGTAAAATTCACTTAAGATTATAATAAGTCCACCTGTTTCCGCATTTTGGGGTTGGTAAATTGACGAAACACAAAAAATGTGAGATCTTATTTTTTCTATGTGCTCCTCTCAGTTATTAACGTAGATTTTGAATTGTTTTAAAATATTTCAATTTATTGATATCATTTTCATATAGATTTTTATCGAAATTAAAGTAATATCCTTATTAAAATAAAAAACAATAGAGCTGATAAGATGTATGTATTAAATAAACAAATTATACATATTATTTATTTATTAATTAATTTATTAATTTATTTATTAATTAATACAATTTATTAATTAATATTTAATAAAGACTCCTTGAGCAGTCTTATCTGTTAAGGAACTAAATGAAGTACTTTATCGCCTGAAACAAGAAGTGTTCAATATAAAATCCTTCTTCAATCTGGAGGAATTATATAGTTCTTTATTTAATCTACGATTGAACATTTGATTTTATACTAAATAAGTTTTAGCAATTCATAATTATATTAAAAAGTTATAATTACGATATAAATATCAACTTTTTAAAACCGATATCTTTTCATTTACAGGTAGATGATGATATTAGTACAATACATCCAAATATACGAACTCTTGATATTCCTCAACCAACTGAGTTGTTTTATGGGCATATTGGTATAGTTAGTGGATATGGAGCACTCTTCCCCTTATCTATATCTAATAATATCGTGTTTCGCGAATTATTTAAAGATGTAGATGGTTTTTTAACGTTTGCAAGTGTTCTATTTTCAGATAAAACTTTATGTGCTTTTCTGAATAAACCAATTGATACAGATAAACAATTTTGTGGTGTTATGCTTACAGAGCAAGCCAATCAACAATGGGGCATTTGTGAGGTAAATCAACTGAAATATCATTATATAATCAACAGATAGTATATCTACAGATTTACGAAAAAATAATTAAACTCATTAGAATATTGGAATCAAGTAAGAAATTTTTATGAAATAGTAATATGTATTTATTTTGAAAACGATTAATATTTTCTTATTAGTCCATTTTTGATTGTACAATCAGGATCTTGATTATTTTAACATCCTCGGTAGGTATAAACTATTAAAAGATGAACGCAGACTTTCTCATTGTTCCGAATCTAGTATCGATAAGCATTAAAGGTAATTGTCTGTGGGCCTCCTTTTTATTTTCTGAGCTGGTCATTTTCTATAAAGAATTGTTATACATGCCCATTTAAAAGTTTCGAGCAATGAAAAAATTATGAACATTGTGATTGGTTAATGCATACTTTTATATAACGTAAAAGTAATTCATAATTTATAAAAATATATTAGTTTTCCATAGAACTTTTTCTATATATATTAAAGTGAGTTACATACAAATTTCTGTACGCGATCCCAATATGCTAACAATTGGACACTCTCCACATAGAATAAATGATTTCTTACAGTAGGTAAAGAGTATATTTTAAGTAATATAAAGAACAAACTTAATCGTTTATTTATTCAAATAGATCAAGGTTCTTCATATTTTTATCTAAATAATGTATAAAATCTGTAAAATATCGAATGCAATTATATCGCTAATTAGAAGGCCACAAGATTTGGGCGATGAATTTTGTCCTTTTGAGTGAGATGACTATCGTGCCATTCAAAAGAATTGTACTTTACTGTGAAAAGTTTCCGAACAGAACAGTTTTCGATTTCAAAGATATTTTACTTTTAACGTTAGCTCAATTTGATATACTGTCTACTTATTGAAATTTTAAAGAAAAACCTTTACTTTTGATATTTGTTTAATTCAAGAAAGTATAATATGTCAAAAGTCAAAAAGTTGTAATGAAAAGATTTCTGAAAACACATAATGTTTTCATTATTATTAAGCAAATCTCAGCCAATTTTGGATGTGTAACTATCGGCCTATAAAATCATTTTAAATGTAATTGATTAGTAAAAAGCTGTAATTGCTGACCAATGTTCATTACATCTTTTTTGCTTTAAATCTTATTTTTAGTTTGAATCCGCAGAAAAAAAGTAGAACCTTTTACTCAAATATCCATAAACTAATTGACTTATTCCATTTAATTAGAGTAAAATTACTATATATTTGAATCGAAATAATGCTAGCCTCCCAAACTTTCTAGAGCTCATTTTGGATGTAATCAGAGTTAACACGTCTTTTGATAATTCCATGCTTTTCTCATTTTTTAGTGTTCTATAAGAGGCATCAATAAAATTATTTAAAATTCATATAACTGAATCTAATACGATGTTTATACAAGGGTTGCTATTTATATTTTGAGCCTTGGCGTATCAAGTATTAGCAGGCACCACCTAATGTGTCTAATTGAAAGTTTGACCTTTTTGATCTTCTTCAGAAGGTGTTGTCATTTAAGTATAACTTGTGTTATCTACAGCGACTTGAAGATTTTGTCTCAGTAAAAAAATGGAATTAACTTGTGGAAATGTTCGTGCGATCATTTTTTATAACTTTCGACGTGGCTTGTCGAGACAAGAGTGCATTGATAAATTTACTTCGACTTTTCAGGATGAAGCCCGATCCTTGGCCGTTGTGAAACATTAGTATAATGAATTTAATTGTGGCCGTAGTTCGCTCGGTTGTTATGCCAGAAAACATTGATGCTGTGCGTGAACTGATAAAGCAAGATCGTCATAAGACATTCCGTGAGATGGAGTAATCTTTGGGCATTAGTATGTCGAGCATCAATAAGATATTGATGCTCGACCATTTCCATTTTATCATATTGATCCGACCATCCATGACCATTTAGATCTTAAAAAGAATTGTTCACGTTGGATCCTGCAGAATTTGACAAAAACTCCAAAAGATGCTCGTGTCAATTGGCGCAAAGAAATGCTGAAGAAATATAATCGCGTGCATCAAAAGCTGCGTATAACATTTACACAGGTGATAAATCTTGGATCTATGCGTATGAGCTCGAAACAAAACAGCAATCCATTGTGCGGGACTTCCAAGACGAGTCCAATCCGACAAAAGTGGCTCGTGCTCGAAGCACCTCGAAGCAGTTTCTTCGGAATAACTGAACACGTGGCAGTCGTGCCGTTAGAGCCACGTAGAACGGCGAATTTTGAATGGTACATAACCATTTCTTTGCTTTATGAAATACGAAAACACAACCGGTAACGAAGGATCATTCTTCATCATGACAATGCGAGCTCTCGCACATTGGTTTAAACAAACGAATTTTTGATAAGCCAAAACATCAAATTGTTGAGTCATCCGTCTTATAGCTCTGATTTGACAGCTATTGACTTCTTATTCTCACAAATCAAAAAAAATTACGTGGTCAACGTTTTTCGGTATCTGAAGTACCCCTTTATACATTCAAAAACTAAGTTTTCGAGGCACCTCAATCGGAATGGAAAAAGTGTTACGAAAATTGATTCGAGCACATGCAAAAGTGTATTGTTCATCATGGAGAATACTTTTCATTATTAGGCTCAAACTATAAATAGTAACCTACGTATATCAATGATTCGGTATTCTATCCTTGACATGAAATCGAGATTAATTTTCGTTTTTTCATGAACATATGATCTCCTGTGGCCTTACTTTATCGTACTTTCATCTATGAAATCGTTCACAAGTAATCTAATATAATCTACAAAGAAAAAACCTTCCGAAAAAAGTTTATTCTTATTAAAAGGGCCTATATAATAGAACAGTATTTTTATAAGAATCGATAAGAGCAGTATACAAATAAATTAAATAAAAATGTAGTAAGTGGCACAAGGCAGACAAAACTTTAATTAAACTTGAAACTTTGATTTGCATAACAGTAGATCACTTATCTCTCTTATATCGTAGCATGAAATAAATCATTAATTTTCATATAGGTGATGACAATAATTTAGTTCGTATCACTATTGGGAAAGCAAGCGTTCTATGAAGAAATTAGCAAAATTTATGATAAAATTCAATAATACAATAACAATAAAAAAAAACAAATTTTTATGAGTCTCTCTCTCTCTCTCTCTCTCTCTCTCTCTCTCTCTCTCTCTCTCTCTCTCTCTCTTTCTCTGTCTCCTATAGAGCAGATGCTTATAAGTCAAATATGATTATACCTATAGCATGCTCTAAAAATATGAAAAAAAAATATAATTGCAGTATAATATAATTATTCTTGTTAAGTATAGAAACATTAACAATTAAATATAATACATTCAATATTTTAAATAAAAAGTAAAAAGACAAAACAAAGTTATGCGTTCAAAATATATTTGATATGTAGTTATTGCAATTAGACTATCAAATATACCTTTATTTTAATGCTATATATTGGAAAAATAGAAGTTATTTAATTATAAACTTCAGACAAAGAACGCTTTCAATTAATTTTGTTTCTAAGAAGGTGCACATTAGTAAAAAGTACAGGATTTTTTAGGACATATTCTTAAACATAATAGCATTAATAAATTATTCAAAAATTTTATTTATTTTTATAATTTTCAAGTAATAAATAAATTGATCGATTGAATTACTTTTACTTTTTCTGGAGATTTTCTTTAATTTTAAATTATATAAATTTAAATACATACTTTTTAAATTAAACAAATGGTTTATTCACATATAATACCATTCGTTATTATATGTGAATAAATAATTACAAAAAGCGGATTATAAAATACAAAATAATTACTGAAGCGTTACCGTATTGCAAAATTTTCTACATAAATCCAATGGTGAGATACGTTTTGAGTCAGAAACATTCGCATCTCGGAAACTAAAACGTCAACTAATATTCAGTGGTTCACCTAACTTAAGGATTTTTGCCAATAATATTTAACGGCATCATATCGTAGATCCTCTCATCATCAGAAACGTGCTCGTGATGTTTTTGGTTACTGAAAAATCAAATGGCGACAGTCCTTGTGTTCGTTTAAACGAAAGGTTCTTGCTTGAGCTTAAATATAATGGTGCACAAAAGTCTCACTTAGGTAAAACTAAGAATCTTAAAAGGATAATCTTAAAGTCTAGAGGACATATATATTTATAACGTTTAATCTTATTGAAAATTGTGATAATTGAGCATTGTTCTCTAAAAGACAAGGCTTTCATAATCTAAAATATGTACATTCTTATATCGCGGGAATTACAATCCCTGCCTTTTTAAGAGTAAACCATTTCACGACGCCAATAATCAACTTCCACATCTATATTATCATGTAATATTAATATAAATTATTTATTTTAGAATGATGTTGGCAGTCCACTTATTATTGGAAACAAAATTGTGGGAATAGCAGGTCAAAATCATCTCAATTGTGATGATACTGTGAACGGTGTGCCATATACCAAAGTCTCAACGTACGCTCCTTTCATCAATGCAATTATTGATGGAAATCCGCTACCCGGTACTCTGATCTATCACAATCGACAGCATATACTTCACATGATTCCTGCTGCTGCTTAATTTTTTTTAAATGAAATTAGAAAAATTATATATAGGCTTGTATAATTACTAACAAAATTTCTACTGGTATAACAAAAAGTACAGAGTAGGTAAATAAGCGATACATAATATATTGTATACTAAATTATTTTATAGTCTTAAGAATACATTGTAATATAACTTTTGGTCAATGAAGAATATTTTAGAAAAATATATATATTTCATGTTCGTAATGGGAATTTCCATTTTGTAAAGAACTCTCTAAAGTGTTGCTGACAATTCTAGTACGAATTAGTCTCTAGAAACATTTGTATCGAAATAGGTTAGTTTACACTTAAGTTTAAATTGTACAATAAATGTCTCCAATATATTTAATAATAAGTAATTATTAATTTGTAATCTTCAAACTATAATCGCATACCAGTTACATCAATATAAACGCATTCATAAAAGCTCTATTTACTTGATTTTATTAGTATTTTAGATTCTTAGTACATTATTTATTTCAGATTCCGCTATACAAAAATCTAGTCGATTAAAATCTTTCATAATTAATTAACGTTCTTGAGAATCTTCAAATATTTTAGATTACAATATTCTTACAACGTTAGTTTTACTATTTTTATGTATACAAACGAATAGCGTAATTATAAATGTATAGTGAATATGTAATTTTACTGAATTAAAAAAAATGAATAAAATTTTCTACTTGTTCTACAAAAGAAAGATAGTGTAAAAATTATTATTGATATATATATATATATATATATATATATATATATATAATATATATATATATAAATAGGATATATATTACTTTAATAAATACATCTATAGTAATAACTTTTGCTTATATTTTCTAGAACGATGAAGAAAATCATTGAATTATTTAATTTACCGCAGACCATACATTCCGTATTATGAAATTATTAACCTTTTTACAACTTAAAACAATCATAAAAAGATTGGATTTTATTAAGTGCATTGCGTCATATATCTGATCTCAATTTCAAAAACGCCCTTAAATTTAAAACAACTTCCCGTGTGGAAATTCATTCTCGAATCTAACTAGTATCGGGTAAGTTTTCCTTATTAAATGTTCGGATCTAGAAGGGAAATCTAGTCTGATCCTAGTTCCGATTTGTTCCACTTTTAATAGCATTTTTAATAGGGAATGAGCTTAGATTTTGGTAGGTATACCAAGCTGGAAACTAGACAAAATCTAGTCAGAAAATCTAGAAATTAAGCCAATAATAAATTATTCTAATTTTGTTTCCTCGATGAAGTAAATAATTTTTTGACTCTTTAATATTTATTTATTTAAAATAAAAAATATATTTACCTATTTAGGTAACGTATACCATTTAATTAGAATTTATCAATTATTTTCTATATGCATTACTACGTATTACGTATTACGATTTACAGTTAATAATTAATAATTATTAAGATATTTTTTTTACACTAATCATTGTAAATTTTAATATCAAGCAGCTCTGTTGAACGTATAAATTATTTTATTTCGATGAAAAAAATTCCGACCTCCGCTGAGTATCGACGAACCCACGACTCTACGATTCGCAAGCTAACGCATTATGCACTATGCTAAAACGCAATATGCGATTACTATACTATTCTTTGCATATGACCGTACAGCACTTAAGATCATATAATAATATTTTATAAACACAAGATAATACATGCATATTAAGTCAATTTTTTAAATTCTTTCCCATGTTGGAAAGATCTGCGGGTATTTATATATATATATATATATATATATATATATATATATATATATATATATATATATAAATGAATATGCACACACACACACACACACACACACACACACACACACACACTATATATATATATATATATATATATATATATAATTTCTGTACACATAAGGCCTTGACTACAAAAAACATCGTTCTTTCCAATATTAGAAAAAGTTGAGGAAATCTAACTAGAATCAAAATAGAAAGCCTAACCATTTCCTTACTTCTCTTACTATGCAGATTCCGCCTAGAAAAACGTGAGTTTTTCCAAAATAGGGAGAAGTTAAGGAAATCTAACTAAAACCAAGATAGAAATCCTAATCATTTCCTTAAGTTTTCTGCTTGTAAAATTTTGACTATACAAAACACGCATTTCTTTCAAGAATCAATAAAAGATAAGGAAATCTGAATAAAGTCAAGAAAGTAATAATTAATATAAGATGATTATTAGATGATCGAAGGGAAATCTAACTCGGATCTGGCGAGATTTACCTACATGAGGAAATCATGAGTAATACTGACTAGGATCTAGTCCGAACTAGGGATATGCCGAGTATATTTCTGCACGGGTTAAGACTCCACTTTTTAAATCATTATTAATAAATATTCAAACCAACGTCAACAAATTATTCTAGAGTCTTCTGTTTTAATTCGAAACCAAATTTAAAAGTAACGTATTATTTTACCCATGCATACGCTTTAGAAATATCGAATTATTAGAATTCAGTTAATCCCGATAAATTTTTAATATGGTGTCAACATGGAGAAATATTATGGAACATTTTCATTAAATATTGATTTGAATAGTTTATTAATAACTATTTTAAAAAACAAATAGTATTTTATAATTTATTTATTCTCATTTAATGAGAAACGATTGAATTGGTTTAATGAAAATTCGAATTTTCTCAGTAATAAGTTCAGGTTTGCAAAATACATAAATATGACATAAATATTTTCATGTTTACATTTGTCATAAGAATAGAAATATTCAAATTATTCTATAGTTTTTTATAAAACGTTTTAATTATATATTGACAAAAAAACATGACAAATTACAAATTAAAACATGACAAT
The DNA here is from genome assembly GCA_018907035.1 of Sycobia sp. Sy_11. NCBI lineage: Eukaryota > Metazoa > Arthropoda > Insecta > Hymenoptera > Epichrysomallidae > Sycobia > Sycobia sp. Sy_11. The sequence goes on from JACCIC010000040.1 coordinate 588,404, forward strand.
TTACAAAGCATGACTATTTGGTCTGTTGTTCTTATCAGGAAAGACAGACGAAATTTATTTTATCTATACATTAAGTAGCTAAATTTTAGATTACGATATATCAGTAAGATATAAATAAGATAAACATCTTAAATCGGATATATCTGGACTAATAGGCTCATACTATTTACAAAACAAACATGAATAAACCCGCTGATTAATTTCGTAACATATCATCAGCTGCTTATTTCTGACGAACAAATTCATGCACGCCATATATTCCATTCGCAAGGTAAGCATGCTTTAGTTATGTAAATAATAAAAGGATCATTCTTTCTAGAAATCTGTTTAACTGAGTTACTGCTGATAGCAGGCTCATTTTCTATCTTGAATCTTGAATTTTTAAATGGGATTTAGTAATTTTTACCAAATGGCCTAGGTCGAAAAAAATTACCAAAATATAATTCGTCGAAAGGAAATTTACCGAAAAATATACTTTTTATTTATTTAGTTATGTGGCGAACTTGCTATTAAAATAAATTTTGAAGTTAGACCAGTTTGGAAAGAAATGATTATTAAAAAAGAATAGATTTTTCGTTAAATTTTGTTGGAAATTTGTTACTGCAAATTTATAGTGTGGTAAAAGTTTATTCGGCAAAATTTACAGCATTTAAAAATTTCAGTTACGCCGAAAATAATAATAAGTTTTTCCCTAATTTAACAAGCTCATATATGAAACATATTTTAACAGGTAATATGTAAATACTATCCAATCCCGATCGAATGAAGGCCTTATTCAAAGCATTCAAAAATATTACGAAAACAGGAAATGCAGAAAATGTAATCCCGGTACTTGATCCTTTCAAGCTAATATCAGAAAGTCAACTTAAATACTGATCGATCATATCAGATAATAAACTACAACTTCAATTTCATTATATTAATTGACACTCGAGCATTTACTAGATTCACAGTAAATCTACTTTTTATTTATTATTTTTGCTTTAACAGTATCTTATACTTACAGTTTACTCGGATCGTTCAGTGATTTTACTAATCATAATTAATCGAATTATAGTATCTTTATCGCGCTAACTTTGAAACAGAAATAAATTATCGTTAGATTTTCGGTAACCCACTATCAAAGAAAGAATCCGGAATAATCTCGATGAAAAATGATTATTCATTCCTTTCTATTGGGTCTTAGATCTCGGGTAAATAGATGTTGAAAAGTTCAATCAAATATTGTTGTGAATGCATCGAAATATCTATTATATTTTATGTAGCTAAGGAAAGTATTGTACGTTTTTTAATCCCTGTTGGTTCGGTATATTAATTTTTAAAAAACTCCAGTACGAAAAACAACTTTAAAATGTAAAATAACCGGAAAAATAATTTAATATTTTTATAAAATTGGTTAAAATACTAATTTCAAAACTTTAAATACAAATTAGAAGCTATTTATCAGGACTAAAAATTTTTTACTTTTTTCTATTTGACTACGTTACTAAAATATTTTTGCACTTATATTTCTTTTATATAAGTGACCTATTATTAGTTTAATCATCTACCTTATTTACAAATTAGTAGACGTATGAATCGAATGATACCCAATTGAGAGTTGAAACTAAATTAAATGTGAATCATAAATCTAATAAAATATTGATTGTAAACAGTAACAACCTTCTGTTCTTCTGAAAAGAACGTAAGGTTAGAAAATGAAGAATTTACTCAGTCTATAATGTAGGGAATGAAAAATTAAGAATTTCTAAGCTATATTTTTAATAAACTTAATATAACTATTATATGAAAATTATAAATAAATTGAACAATGAGAGAACGTAAAATTCAAGATAAAGATTAGTTTGGATTGATAGATTGGTTGTAATTATTCGTAATTTTTAAAATCTAAAATTAAACCGTAAAGTAAAAATCTTTACGATTCAGCAGATATGTATTTATAGAAGCAAAAATATATATAAAAATAATATCAAATAAATGATATATATTTGCAATATGTTAGTTATTATGTTGATCTTTCAGTCAAAATCTAATGAAGATGCTAGTATTATTCATTTACACCTTAATTCTTTGAAATATCGTGAGGATATTAAATTCATATTATAAGTATTGGCTTTTAAAAATTAAAGTAACGCATTAAATTCATTTAACATTATATTTTATTCATTTTACATATAGTATATTTTATTTAAAAACATGTTGTTTTTCTAGTGATACTGTGTTTATATAAGGCAATGTCTGAATATGACTGAGAAAATTAATATTATTTATTAGATTACGTATTCGCTCAAAATTGAAATTTTTAATTTCTTTGGATGAGAGTGACATTGGGAAGAACGATTGCTCAAATGTTCTATTTGGGTATATTAGAAGATTCTACGAATTACAGCCATATACAGGACCCAAACATATGAATCTTGCCTTCTCAGACTGTATTATAGAGTATTATTGAGGATGTAATACTATTGGATAAAGATGTTTCGTAATAATTCGAGATTCAAGTTTATATTATATATACATATATATCTTCCGACATCTCACACCGCACATTATTAAAACTACAATTGCCGAATAATGTCCCGCCGAGCTATATCTATCAGAATAGATGTATCGCGTCGTTATCCTCACCCCAGAGAAATATCCAACAATATATATAGATATCTCAGCAGGGTGTGTTTTCTTTAAAAAATTGCATTCTCGCCTCGGTCCTTGAATTCCGCGTTATAGGGAAGATGAGCCCGGGCTTGCGATACAACCGGTCTCATGAAGCTCGCTATTATTCCGGCTTCGCGCGGCTTTGCGCACCACTCGGCCTCGATCTCTGCAATACGTCGCTCTCTTCCTCTTACTCGCTTGCACGCGACGGCGCTCCTAATGCGGCGTCATCTCGTCGCGTCGCGAATGATGATGCTGCCGAAGCGTGACAATATATATATATATATATATATATATATATATATATATATATCATATAAGCCGCAGGAGATTCTTGCACGGATTGGTCGCGTCGTGTCGTCGATAAAGTATATATTCGCATGGTGGGGAAAGTTGCAGCCAGACGTTGGCTCGAGCGTTGTCTAATGGCTATCTTCTTCTTTCTGTTCTTGTTCTGTATACATATATATATATATATATATATATATATATATATATATATATATATATATGTATATAAATTCCACCGGATGTCGTTGTTGAATATATATTATATTTTCTGTATAGCGAGCTGTGCGCGACAAGTGATCGCGTTGTTTTACACCCCTGTGTGTGAGGCGGGTGATGAGTGCAGGAAGAAAAATTTGCGACACCTCCTTGATTCTGCTAATGGTCGTTTTGTACAGATGGGCGTTATGTATAAAGGATTTGGTTATCAAACTTGAGATGAAAAATTTGCGTAAAAAACGGGATTGTGCTGAAATGATATTATTGTAGCAGGCTTGATAATGTTGATGATACGATATAAATATATATATATATATATATATATATATATATATATATATATATATATAATATCTTATAACTGTAAGAAGAATTGAAATAATATATTTTTTTGATAGAGTAGTAGAACAATCTCATTTTACAATAATACTTATGTTGAAATACGAATTTATTTTATTATATTTTGTTGTGGATATTTTTAATATTTTCCTTGCGAATACGGTGAAGTCAGATTGCAAAGCTGTGTCCAATATCTTTCGCAATTTATCTTTTCCATTCTCGTATGAATGAATGTACTTTCTACTATACTGCTTTATTTTAATATCAAATATATTATATTTATTTTTCAGGTAATAATATGTCCATCATACTGTAAGCAGTATGTATTTGAGATTCTAGAAAATGTGAAAGGAAACCAAAATTATCGTGCGATCTTTTCATAAGAATTATTGCTTAGTTTTATGTAAAAAAAGAAGTAGATTGATTTTTAAGTATGACTTCACGAAGTATAATATATTTTTCAGATGATAGTGCTTGTTAAAAGTAAAAATGAGTTTTTACTCGAAAAATTGGCTTACTTTTAGTCTTAATAAAAACATAAATTAAGATAATTTTTGTCAAGTCCACTGTAATCCTTACAAATGAATAATCAAATTTTAATAGCGATCAGTTCAGCCGTTCTCAACATGTAACATACAAATCACCTTAACAATATCGTTGTAAACAACACGCTTAAAGTTTTTATTGCAATTGATATTAATAAGTTTTTTTTTTAATTTATTACATTGAGTCGTCTGTTTTACTTCAATTTCATTAAATTTTTACACAGTATTTTAGAAATGAAAAATACTTTCAGAAAATTAAGAAAACGATTGCTTTTTTAAAATTGTATGTAGAAATAAACTCAGTAATTGTAACATTTAATTTTATGTAGCAGTGGTATTGATATTTTCCCATTATGTTTTCAATTAAACAATGATTTTTATAAGAAATTCATTGCTAATGTAACATAAAGTAAATTTAAGATTTTCATATACTGAAAAATTTAAGATTGCATTATAATAGAAACGATAAGATTTTCTTACGCTACGTCACATACACAGAGCATTTAATGACAAGCATCAACTTGTTATGATTATTTAGGTATAAAAATGAATATTTTATATGATTATACTTCTTGGTTGCGATTAATGCCGAATCCATTTTATATTATTTAATGCAGCATTTAGATTAATATGTACACCAAATGAATTATGAACATCCCTATGAATGAATTAATGCAATATCCCTATTTTTTTTAGTATAACTACAATTTAAAATCATGAGTATTGTGTCACGAAAAAAGATATTATTATGCCCTTTGTCTGATAGAAATTTTTTGAAACAATTTTTTCATAGTTCATATGAAAATATTAACAGATCACTTTTTTTATAATTTTAAATAATTTATTGGATCAATTGAAGATACCAGAAAATTTCACCGACATTTCCTCTGTAGCGTCACTGGCCGAAACTTCACGTATATGAATATAGAAAACTGCATATAAACTCATAACAGAAACATAACAATAATAAGCTTCTGGTAAGTTTTATTTTAAAAATTATAACCTTGTAAACTAATCAATCACGCTATATTTATTTTCCCTATGTTCTGTTACCTGTTACGACAGACCCATACAGCATCTGTATCTATATACGTAACGTAGACACACTTTCGTTTTCATCGTCGATGACGTCAGGATGCGAAAAAATCCATTCAAAGTAGGGTTCAATATTAAAGTACAAAAAAAAAATTAATTCAAATATTATTACGCATAATAAAAAAAATTGTGAATAAATTTTAATTTTTTAAATAGAAATTAGCAGTTAAAAGGTTCGCAATCGCCGCACACACCTCTTCACAAAGTAACCATAAGTCTGTTGCTAAACGTCCTCGTCGATTATAACAACGGCCGATGTAAGTGCTTTCGAGTTATCTTATATATATATAATAATTATAATACATACGGAGCAGATTTTAAAAAAACGAAGCGCGCGGCATCTGCGCTTTCATTGGCTGTTAGTAGCGCGTCGGGGGGAACAAGTCCACCGTCGCGGCCTTCGGCCCAAGATCTCGCGTCGCCGGGGAAACGCGCGACGGGGTGGCCCCATATATACCGACCGCCACATAATACAAAGGTAGTGGGGCCGGCAACGAGAGAAGGAGAGAGAGAGAGAGAGAGAGGGGGGAGGGTCGGGCTCCTTCACTTTAAAAAACTGGGTCCGCGCGTTTTGTTCGTTCTACCAAAATGGCGGCGTCCCACCTGACAACGTTAGGCGGCGGGCGGTGAGATTCGACGGTCCCCGTATAATTATGCAATATATATATATTGAAGCAGAGTCTGCGCAGCGATGACGATTCTAAAAGATGGAAAAGATCGTTTCCTGCTTCAGAATGTTGGCATCCGACCAGCGGACAATCGCGGCACTTTGTTACGGCGGGAGTTGTTGCTCGTTTGGTCCTTCGTATAAATGCGTAAAGCATGCTGGGGTGTGAAGTGGCTAAGGAGCGGGGATCGAATGTCGATTATTCTATAAGTATAATTTTTTGAATGGAAAGCCTGTCAGGAAAGTTGATTGTCCTGACGATTATACATAGCTTTATTATACGTGTATTTATACGTGAGGCAGGAGGAGACACGGGGCTGTTTGCTCGTTTTGTAGCTCGATAAAAATAAACAGAGGATTTTTCACTTCATTTTTATGTGTGTATAGATCGATTTGTATAATTTTGAGGGCTTTGTTCGCGATTCTGATTGATCAGCCCGCCTCTTTTATCGACTCGAAATCGTCGCGAAGAAAAATGTACAATTTTTGTCATTTTCTCAACGCATATGATTATATATCACCTCGTGTCTCGTGAATAATGGAAATTGTTAATAACGTGGCCAATAAAGAAAACAGCCTGTTTAGTTCTTATACTGTAATCTATATAGTGATATAAATGAATTGGAAAATAAGAAAATTACTAATGTTGTTATAGATAAAGAAATGTTATATATCATATATATATATATATATATATATATATATATATATATATATACATATCGAGTGTTAGTGTAGGAATAGCAATTGTAGCGGGCATATTTACGGTTTCTTTGACTGACCAGCTATTGGTGGCTCACGTGTTGTAATTTTACCTATTGAGTGATCAAACTGACATCAATATTTCATTCAATAGACCGTAAGTTTTAAAGCAGCGGACATGTAGATATGGTTAGTTTATTCGTTCACTTTCAACGAAATATCAAACCATCTCATTAAATCTAAAAACTGGCGGACAAAGCGAACGAAGAGAAAATTTCATCTGTAAATACATTATTAATATCGGTAAATACCGCGGATTAACGCGCCCCAAAACAAAGCAGACATCGCAGCCGGCGACAAATTATGCCCGCTGCCTCGTGTTTTTTCACCGGGCCTGCCCTTCGACGAGGATATCCAACTTCCCACGTCGGTACACATAGAAAATTCCTAGCTCGTTTGCTCTGCCCGATCGGAGCGAGATAATGATTATTTAACTATCCCCCCGAAGGGCGGCGCGACCGCGCTCGCGGATATTATTGGGAGCTCGAGCTGGCGGCGCTGCAGCGACTGCGGTGGCGGCGACGACGGCGGGGCGCTGCGATTGGAGCCGGAGAAAAGGAAAAAGTCGAGATGGCTCCCGGTACAATTGATGATTCGAGTGGCGTGCAGAGGGTGGCCGCTCTCGGTCTGCGTGGACTTTTTTTAATAAAAGTCTTCCTATATTGAGATACGTGTATGGAGCGCGGCGGCCCGGTGCACCGAACTGTACAATGTGCACGCGCTTTTTTACGCGCGCGCACCTGCTCCGAAGCGCTAATGATTTAGCTTTTCCTCGCTTTTCCCGTCGTGTTCATCTATTAATCCCAGGTTAAATTCATAGTTAAATTACTACTCCTCGCGAAGGTGGCGAGAGACAGACAGAGAGCGAGAGAGAGAGAAGAGAGAGAGAGAGAGAGAGAGAAGACCAAGTGGTTTATAAATTAATGGTTTTTGATTGGAGGCATTTCCTTCAATAATTCTATTATTTATTATGAACGCACGAGAGGATTATAAGCGTCAAAAAGTTTTCAAGTATATTTAGATTCAAGCAGTTGTATAATATCTAATCCCTGAAATCAATATCAAATTTAAAGGTGTAGAAAAAATTAATTACTCTTCGCTGGTCTAATAATTTGAGAACAAAATTCTTATATTGTCTTGATAAGTTTCAGATTATCTTAAATCATTAGACCATTCTCAAGACAAAACAACATTTTGTTAATTTCTTTAATTCTGATAGTTTCGGGTTCCATTTTTCTGCAATTAATTAAAATGAAAATTTCTAGAAGATCTCATTAATAGTATTTAAGCAATATTACCAAAATGTTGCTGTAATATTCTTGCAAAATTATATTGGAGTAAGAACATTTATATAATTATATATATATATATATATATATATATATATATATATATATATATATATATATAAGAGGGTGTTTAATTATAAATAAAAATAAAAGAAATACAAAGCAAAAAGTAAAAATAAGTAATTAATTTATAATAATCCCAATTTTGCAATAAACACAAATATTAGGTTAACGAAAAAGCAGCTCGTGTGAAAATCTAATAATTGAACATTCTGTACGTCTTTGAGTACTGATTTATCCTTGAACAATACCAAATAAATAGAATTCTATATATTTATTAAAGAGGGAATATAATGGTTAAAAGTTATTACTTAAGGAATAACTATTTTAAAAGAAAATGTATGAAAATATGAAAAATGAAAATAATTCATTTAGGCAAATGAAGAAAGAGTTTTTAAAAAGTTTACACGTATAGTTTTATTTACAGATTCGCGCAAATTATTTCGAACAAAAAAATATTTAAAATGCATTTTGTTTCAAATACACGTGTATTTGAAACAATATAAAGCAATGTAAAATTTTTTATAAATGATTTGGTACAGGTATATATTACAGGTCGTATTTAAACGACGATTATTAATGGTTTGCGTACTTTTCATTCTTATCCAGTAAATATTATTTATTTGGTATTGGTCTTACGGTCTTACATGAAATAATATAATTATAATTGTAATGTCATTCAGACTGTTCTTTTTTATCGTATTTTAATATTTTTATCATATTTTATATTGTACCCCTGTACAATATAAAATATGTCCACTGTTATTAAAAAATAATAAAAATAAAAATAATAAATCTACTATTGTTAAAAAAGCATCAACCTATATTAATTAAGAAAACTAAATACTGAATTACTGTCTCCCCCATCAAATTGATCGAATGAAGAATTGTTGGATTTCTGATGAGGAGCCAGAATGATGCGTAATGTTGAACAAAGCACTAGTATGTGGCTTCGGTAAATTTGTTGGTGAGAGAAGTCAGATTATCCTTTGTTAACAATAATATATATTACTTATTACTTTATTTTTATTAGTTTTTAGTTGTAGTTTTAATATTTCAGATTGTACAGGCGTAATTATAAACAAGGATAATCTGACTATCATAATAATTATATAATTATACAATCTTATAGATATTGTAAGACCGATAAAAATATTTGTTAGTTTAGTTTACAACAGTTTTCAAGTCCAATTTTAATTTTGTTTATAAAATTAAAGCAAAATATATAGTAAAGGTCACATATATACCTATAAAATTAGAATTTAAATTTCATATATTATTAGATGTGACATTAAAAAATGAAATACTGTCGTCGTCGGTATCAAGTCTATATAAAACAATATTCTTTCATTGACAAATACAATGCATGAAAAAAAAACATAAACAAACACTTATACTTGGTCAGAATTATAATTAGTTTTTGCATATAAATAAAAACACATATTCTGTACTTGATTAATTACGCAACTCCAGACAAAGGTAGTCCGAGCACAAAAATTGGAATGTTTGCCGATGTATTTGGAACTGCTGAATCCAAATCTGTCATAAAAATTGAAGGTCTCGCTGGCTGATTTTTAGAAAAATACAAAAATTAGGTTCTTTAATAAACCGTGTAATGTTTTTGTAAAAAACCAATTCAAAATTTACGCCATTCTTCACTAGCTATTTCAAGACCATTTTTGAGTTCAATGAGAAGATCAGAAAGATTGTTTGAAGACTAACGGCATTTTAGAAAATGTTAAACATATACCGGACTTAAATAAAATTCAGATTGTCTTGTGAAGACCATGCAAACACAAACTTAGTTTAATGTTCGTTAGCCATTAACTGTCCCAAAAAAATTTCAATGAAAATGCTTTTAATCAATTTAGTATAAATAAAAATATGTGTTTTCGAACTTCTTATCGCAATACCCCGTTCCTTCACATTGAACAAAAAATACATGAGATTCAAATTCTTAACATGACTCATGTTATAGGAAGATAATGAATTTCAAATTAAAGCAATGCCACACTTTCAGAACCATTGGAATTGAACTCAGTCCATAAAATTAGACTGGCTAATGTCTTACTTGTTTAGATAATACTTTATATTCAAAATATCTGCTAGACGTAGAGACAGAATGCTTTTATTTTATATTTATAAAAAATCATCGTTGTTTAGTGGATCAATCATCGGACAAATCATCGGAAATATCTTTAGAACCTATTTCACAATAAATATGATGAAACGATCGTTATTTGACTCTTCAAACACGCATTAATCTTATGATGAAAGACTTTATTAAACTTAATATAAATAAATGATACTAGTGATCCTGGCGATCTAATATTTTTCTTTATAAAAATATTTTAAGACATATTTGCAACATTCTCAAGTGAATAGTTAAATAAATAAATAATACAATAAAAAAATGACTTCATTAAAATCTTAATATGGAAGGACAATATTTTCCATATACAAATAGGTGAATAATAATCCTTAGAAAAAAAATAGTTGAGATGAGTATACCTGTATTCATAAACTTAAGACAGTCTAGTTAAGCTATATTTGCGCTAAGAATTTCTTCGTCGTCTGCCGATTTTTCTATATCATAAGATATTTCTATAAAATACTATTAAGTATCCGATTCTACGGCGTGCTGATCATAAGCCACGTCCTGCGTTCATATTTCGCTATATTGCATGTATTACCACGAGCCACACTACATGCATATACTGGTATTAAACTGATTCAAATCATTAGCTTTCCGGAACAACTTCATAGGTATTGCCATCATAAGACAGTCGATCAGCGGGATCCTTATTTTATGTTAAATTTTGATTCAGGTTCCGACACAAGCGGAAACGTGTGTAGCTTTCTTTGTTCAGACCACTTTTTTGCCATGTGTTATCTCCCATTGGAATGAATTATTAAATAATATATATACAGACATACATAATTTCTGACTATTTACTGATAACAATAAATAAGAATTAATATTTATTAATAAAACATATAATTTGATATTGACATTTTACTCAAATAATATAATTTATAATAAAATATTATTTTGTAATAATAAATCAATAATTAACCCAAAATTAATTGAAAATAAATTGTTTTTTCTGCAATCGAAAAAAGTATAAAAGGACAAAAATTAAAATCTTTTTCATATGATACTTTTTTTAAAATCATAATTAACTGATGTATGAATTTTTTATTTAGTTATAAACTAATAAATATTTTGATCGGTTTTACAGTCTTATTTAATATAATATAATGGCAGATAGACTGTTTTTATTTACAAGCACCCTCGTAGATTCTGAAATATATAAATCTTAAGAATCTGTGTGCCTCCAATAATTCAAACTGCCCCGAGACCTTTTCAAAGAATTTTAGAATCTGTAAGAAAACTAAAAATATGTATTTGTTTGCTTTATATCAGTCAAGGTAAGTGAACTTTTTAAATTCAAAATACTTAATAATTAAATTTAAACTATTCTTTTTTAATTTCAAAAATGTAAGAAGCAAATTTATATATATTCGGTACTATATATCTCAATATATGGAAGAAATTTGAAATAAAAAACTGACATAATTGTACAAAAAATGGTTAAATAATTGAATATAGATTTAAAATAAATAATAATAAAAATAAATGACAAAAAATTATTTTAAAACAAATACCTTAAAAAATTGAAATGGACATAAAGTATAAAAGCATTATTTTTTGTTTTTTGGCATTTTTCAAAAATTATCCCTATTCAGTAGTTGAAAATTCACTAAAAATAAGTGTCTTTATTTATTTTCTTGATAATAAGTATGGGCTTGGAAATGTTTTTTTATGAACTCAAAGTAGTTTTTTACATTTGAGAAGCTTTATATATTATATATATATATATATATATATATATATATATATATATATATATATATATATATATTGTTTCAATAAGTCGACCACATATAGTAATTGTCTACACATTTTATTTATAATTGATAATTTGTTCTAGCTCCATCCATAAATTTAACAGCTGTTTGCATATTGGTGTTGTTCACCAATACTATTTGATAATAATATATAGTAATGAGAAATATATTGATTTGATATTTTGTTAATATAACCGTAAAAATGCCAACTTATTCGTTAATAAGCCTGATGACAATTGATAACAGCTATACATTGATAAAGAAAAAAGCTTTGTTAATGTTAGTAATATCATTAAATTTTAGGAAACTTTGGTTAGCAATAAAGTTGAAAATTACTGAATATAATAGAATTAAAACAAAAAACATGTTAAAGTTAGGTCTCTGAAACAAGCATTATGAAACTTTCTTCGAGTCATCGAAACAATATAATGATTTATCATAAATTATATAATTCTTTAATTTAAATACAACTTTACTCCATGCAAAGGTCTGAATTACTAACCAATTTTCATCGTCCATGTTTTTTTATTCGGTTGAGCTCTGTTACGGGCAGTGGATATTAAGTTTCTCAATTCAATTGAGTTTGAAGTATGTCAGTACATGAAATTATTAAATGTGATACTTCTACTGGTACTGTATACTGGTGCTGTATAATAATACTTTAATAAATTTACATATTTTTTTAGAAATATTATTGGTCAATAATATAGTTTTATCTAAGTTTTTTTTATCTACTATATGTAATACAGTCATTACTAACTGTTTGTTCATCAAACATGAAGTATAAAATATACTGAAATTGATAAATAATGTATAATTTTGTAAAATGTGACTCAATTTCGTTATTCAACTTAACAATAAAAAAATATAATTCTTTACAGACAACAATTCTAGAAGAGATCGTGACTAGAAAACTAATGAAAGAATGGTAAGAAGGTTTTTTTCTTGTGCGCTACACTTGAATGAACACTGCGACAACTTCTCCCATCTTAAATCCATTACGTCAATTGCGATAATAGTAATAATGATATAATCCTCGATTATATATTATCTTTTAGTATGCGCTCGCTCGCCCACATTATGCAGTCTTAAGAATATTTGTGAAAAAGCGCATGTGGCGCGCCATTCGCCCAATGCCCCGTTCCTCTCGAGTCTTCCGCGTCGCTCCTCCCCCATCGCAGCGAAGTTCGCGCCCTCGTTGGAAGTTTTTATATGGACTGCGGGTTCTGAACAGCTTCGAGGTTAATACCCGAGGGATTTTGTCTCGATCTTTATGTGAAAGTGTCCGGAACTTTTAGCGAGAGCCGATTCATTGTGTAAAATCGAAGGACAGATTATTATTGAGGTGGATTTGCAGTGCTAAAAATTTTAAATAACGCCTGATTTTGATTTGTAAGGATAAAAACAACAAGATGTCGTAGTTAATTTATATCTTATATAACTCATATATATATATATATATATTTTCTTTGCGAATGTGTAGTATATAGTTATTTATTACTTTTTTTAATTTCTAATACATATTCGCTTATATTGTGCAGTTTTTTAATACGTAAAATTTTTTATACTCTCGTTAAATAGATGGTTATTTTTAAATTTAATTCTGATTATTTATTGAAGCAAATAGTTTTATAAAAAAAAAGGTTTTTTATAAAATACATTTTATTGTTTCTTTATTGTAAACCTATTGTTTCTTATAAAATACATTATTGTTACTATTTAGAATAGAAGAAGTAATACTTTAATTCTGCTTTTGTCGAAATTGATATTATTACGTATTATTTTCGATTGATTTAATTGGACTGTAAGACCAATGAAAATATTTATTAATTACAAGAAGTAATAGCCTTTTTCTTTTATTTAATTTTGTTCCATATTATATTTAGTCTCTTCTGTAGAAGTATATGAGAGGAATAAAATGCACCGATTCTTTTTAAGTAAAATATACGATGATTTTACTTGGCTTTAGATTAACTGTACACATTATAGACTTATTTCATTAGTTTTGATTTTAATGCCATTAATCGTGACCGATCGCACTATTCAAACCAGCACACAGATATGTGCACTCTCATACACGAGAGTGAAACTCTTGATGCTTGCTATGAACATGTTGACCGAATGCCTGATTATAATGATTGATTTAATATTGTTAATAGATTAATCTAATATTATTTTGCTGAAGTTTTATATTTATTTTATCATTTCAAATTTTTTCGATATATAAGAAAATATATATAAAATGTATATAAATTATTTCGAAATGAATAGATATACGTAGAATAACATGAGAAATTTTATCAATACTTTTTAGAAAATCAAAGTAATTTTCTAAATTTAAAATAAGATTTAGAAATACTTATATTACTTATATAACTTCGTTAATGATTTATTAGATTCAGTTTGAAAAGTCGTAAGATCCCGTATGATTAAATGAACCTACAAATCAGAAAATGCATTTCAAACAAAATGTACCCCTGCTTATTTCTTCAAGATGGCAATTTGTTAAAGTTTTTATCAATAAAATTTTTTTTAGTCACATCAGAAATAATTAAACTATTAGAGTATTTTATTCACTTTTTTTTAAAAAATAACCAATATTTATACAAAAATTGTGATTTATTGTTGATAATTTCTGTCTAAATGTTTAGTGAGATGAAATCATTATGATATTTACGTATATACGATAAAATTCAATTAAATATATTATAACTGAAAAATATAATATCGTATTATTAACATTATATTAACTGCATAAAAATTGAAATTTCCGATATTCAAAAAATTTTTTATTTATAATATTGTTGCTTAGTAAAATTTAGGTGGAATCTTCATCGATATTAGTAATGAAAATGATTTTCTTGATTTTTAGTCAACATGCTAAGATGATAAGTGTAATTTTTTCTTCCAATTAGGAAGAGTAAGTATTTAAACATTCAAGAATATTTAGTAATTGTTTTTGATGTTTTTTTCACAAATCCAGTTATAAATTATAATTACAATTTACTGCACTATTAAAAATATACGTATGCACGCAAAATCCACTTACGTGATAAATGATAAGTTTTTCATTTATAACTTACAATAAAACTGTACGTATAAGATTTAGGAGTGCTTTTTTCATTCATTGATAAGTGCAGTTTTCGTCCAATAAATAAGATTATATCAGTAAAAATTGAGTAACTGTATGTATAAACTATTTTTCCAGTCACGAGTAATGTAAAAATCTTTATTAAAATAATAAGAAAAAATGCGCTTAAGATATATGGCTAATTATTTTAAAAGGTAGATTAAGTTGTATATACAGAAGATTCTATATGAATTTAGGCAATAAAATAGAATTATTATATACTGCGTATTATAAGAACGATGATACATATGTAAATTTTATAAATATCCGTTCGTTTCGGTAAATTTTATTAGTTCCGAAACTGTGTAAGCTATTTTGTAAAAACTTATTGTTATATTTGCACATTTGACACGCGAACAGAGGATTTATCCGATCTTTACTTTTTTTGGAAAGTCTTTAAAACTTTTATCGTATACAAATTTATATCATATTATCATGTTATTGAACTTGTAAATTCTAAAGTTTTTTCACACGGCGTCTTATAGGCCGTCTGATGTAAACAAACGATTTCAGTCAATAACATCGAAGATATAATTGGCATTTTTTGCTGTTTTTAAAAACTAATATATTAATAAGATGAATAATTAGAATATCTTATATATAGCGTAATTAAAAAGATTCTAATTTCACCGTTTTTAATTTATCCCTCATTCAAACTACACAATTTTGAATGACCTGTCGCACGTATTTATGGCTCGGACGAGAGTTACAGTGCAATACATCGAAATATACAGTATCGCGCAGCTTCATTCTTAGCATAACCATTTAGTTGTGCACTTGCGTTGGTACTTACGTACGTGTTAATATGTACATCGGCTTTTTACGTGTTTACGCAGGGATGTATAAAAATAGTCTTTTTTTCAGGAAGGAATGAAGTGTCTAAAGAACGGAATAAATAATATAAAGCACTTTATTCCACGGCTTCGTATTGTGTTGATCGAGATTCTGTAGGTCGAAGTGCGCGGTCCTCGTGTATGAAAGGCCACCTAGTGCAGAGACTCGTAAACCCACGAATAGGAAAGAATTCCTTTATTCTGCACTATACCGACATAGTACTTAGCTGGGAAGTGTTTACATTTCTGGAAGAACGTTTTTGATTTTATTCTTCCTCTGGAAGAAAACTCAGGGGTCGGCAGACTACAGAAAACATTGCGTCGATCAAGGCTAAAGAAAAATAAAAACTACAAGGCGTGGCTTGCTTAATCTGTGACGGGAATAATTGGAGACACGCCCTGATTGAATATTTGAAAACGGAAGGGATAAAGCTATACATATAAGAAAAAAGGGTGGTTCACTGCGTGGACTCAGTCAGTCTTTCATTCGTGTTAGTCTGGAATAGTTCGTATTTTGTACGAGTGAGCTCAGTTTTTTTGCAAGTCAGCGCATAAACCCGACTACTTGTGAAAATAAATAGATTTCGTTTTTCTGGAAAAAGAGCAAAAAAAGTAAAAAAAGTTATCTTGTTCTTCATAAGTAACTTAATTTTCCATTTTGATAATTTTCAGAGCATTGGCTTAAGTGACGGATGCAGGCAATGAATAATTTTTTTGGTAAATATTAAGTAATAATGCGGAAGTTCAGTAGCAACCAGACTTTACACAGAATTAATTCTAAAGTTTAAGTTGCTAATTGTGTACATTTATACCTGTAGATTTCTATTATTCTATTAAAAATTGGTATATTTTTATTTTATATTTTCTTTATTTTTATTAATTTAAATATATTAAATTTAAATTGAAAATTTAATAGATACATCCATCATAATCCTTAAAATAGTATTTATTCAGAATTTCCTTTTTTTAGAAACCATCGTCAAGCGTCGGCTCTATATTTTTCAAATCTGACAAAACATTTCTTATTACATAAGCTATAATTTATTTTCCCTATTTCCTTTTTATAGCATTGAATCTTACTACAGCATAATACTATGTTATTGAGAAAAAAACTTTTTCTTTTAGTTTCAACAATGGATGTCGTGACGTTGTATATGCTCAAAGAAACTTTTACATTGTATGCCATTTGATTATTAATACTTACAAATTCATACTTTGCCTTTCATACTTAATTTCAATATTCTTTCATAGTTTTGTCGCTTTTTTATTTATTGAATTTTTTTTGTTTAACAAGTTAATGTGTTCTTTTCATTATCATGATCATCCAAAATTGTAGTATAACTTTTTTTGTATACGTTTTTTAAGATGTTTATAGATAAGGCACGGTGAAACAATTACATACAAAAGAAATCTGCCTTCATTTTGTAATTAAATTTTTCATCAGTATCTTTTTTATTAAAATCATAATATATCATTCACTAGAGGCCTACGATGGCTCGATCGCTAGAGCGAAGGACTACTAACTCGGTGATCCGAGTTCAAATCCCGGTCTCGGCCGATTGATACAGGCACCGCTGTAATTATTTACATGTGCTTTGTTTACAAACACATCGTAGACCTCCGTCGCTGATTAGCACCGATAATTGGAAGCATAAATAAAGCGACGTTAAATAACATAAAAAAAAAAAAAAATATCATTCACTTAATGAACTTATAAGTTGAAGGATTTTTGCAGAGTAAATTTTGACGAAATTGTGATTTCAATATATGATGATTATTCCATGTACCGCTGAGCACACTCATTCAGAAATATAATATTATTATTATTATATTACATAAATGATAAATTTCTTACAATTATTTATCTTTTTACTATTTAATAATTAGTGTCCGATTGCCGAAAACTTGTATCAGAATGTTAGATATTGAATAGAACATATTTATAGTCTGTATACAATTAGACGAATTTTTTTACCGTAAATTAATTTTTACGGGAAAGGCGCATTCTTCTTGATATCACTGAATTAATTAGTGTAGAGTAAACGTCATTTTTGGAGTAAGTGTTCTCATTTGAATATCGCAACGTTAAAGCGATATTTTTTAATACATTCTACGAAATCCTAAAATTTCATAGCTGTATATGAAATTTTGAAAATCATTCTCTCTCTTGAGTTCAATGTGGTTACTGTCTCGAGTTTATTTTCAAGAAATTTTAGCTTTCAGTTTCTGATAAATATCTACTTGAACAAATCAAGATTTAATTTAGTTAGTATTAAATCAATTTAGTTTAGGAAAAGTTATATTAGATCAACTCGGTAATATGTAAGATAATAAATTAAATCAAATGAGTAAAATATCTTTCATCATTTACATTACACATTTGCAGTAGTTTAGTAATCGACAGATTTTAAAAATATAGTCTGTAAATGGAGATTTGCTACATGTATTGCTTAACGATTCTTTTACATATTATTTTACACAAAGTATTTTTCAATTAAAGGATTTATTTTATAAAACTGTGATTAAAAATTTCACGTACTATACATACCGCTTTTTAACAACACTATATTGTTCGCTGTATATTATTAGATCCTGAATTCCCTATATTTTACAGAAATAAAAATACTGCTCTACGGTGTAAGAAATAATTTCAATCCCATTACATAATATACTATATAAAATAAGTAGAATAAAATTTTGCGAAGCAATTTTCTTAATGAACGCAATAGTAAAATGCAAATGTGTTTACTGATACCTCTGAGCTTAAGAATCTTGATTTTTGAAATACGTGTATATGCCCTATCCTTCAAACGTCCATCTGGTCTATTAAAAAAATATTTGATTAAGATTTTGCAATTCACGGCTCTTCTAACAATCGCTTAATAAAACCGACCATTTCCATTCGGTAGAATTTATGAATCTACCATTGCAAATCTCAATTCAAGTAGCTCAATCGTATACATTCAAGCGAGTCTTTGAGGAGGATTTGCCAGGTTAACAACATCAGAAATTAGTTACAATCAACGACGACTGGATATGACGACTGGATATGACGACTGGATGTGCAAAATCGACCGAATCCTCCATTTTTCATTGTGTATCAATGTCGAGCTAAATCCTCAATGTATTATCCCAAGTAGTTACTTCATGCTATACCTTTTCGATGAGAGCACGGAAAAAGAAATGGCGATTACAATGGACTTCCGCTTTCTCCTCCCGCCTCAAATCTCGAAGAAAACGCCCAGCATTGTATTTTGAAAATTGCATTCAACTCGAGCGAACCCCTTCAAAATAGGCTAAAGAAGCGATTATATTCTTATACCTATTCTACCCCAGAAACGGTTGAATTATATATTTATATGGCGCGAAAAAAAGTATTCCCCCCCTCAGTGGTCTCGCTACCATGCATCCGTCGATTTTTCTTTCAAACAAGTCGCTTCCTCTACCGACGGCGTCGCACGGGGGCTCGCGAGATCCCGCGCCTATTATTTTTCTGTATTAAGTTATCATTTATATATATATAGCGTTCCGGTGCACCAGGTAAGATCGGTAATTATTTTCTTCTCCTCGTTTTCTTGACCGTATATATATATATATATATATATATATATATATATATATATATATATATACACACAATGGTATCCTAGAATTTAGATATAAATAGAGACGCATGAAGACGAAGGAAAAGGGCTAGCCATATAGCCGCCCTTAATTCCATAATCGCAAAAAGTCGGTGCTGCAGTAGCAGCAGCAGCTTTATCGCATTAGCGCTGAGAGCGCCGGCGGCGGGGCCGACACGAGGACATCGCATCAGAGCGGGAGAGAGAAAGAAAGGAGAAAGAGAGAGAGAGAGAGGCAGCAAAAGATAGGAGCCTAAGCAACGCCAGCGTCATCTCGCCACCCCGGTGGCTCGATGCGGCTGCTCCTCTCCAGCCCATCAGCGATTTTCTTTTGTTTTCAAAATCTTTTTGTCTCCCTCGTACGTTTGTTGCGCGGTGTAAGGGAGCGCGGGCGCGCACACGTAGACGCATATACACAGCATACAGACACCCGCGCATTATACGTAACTGAGAGTCTAATGCCCGCTATAGCCGGAGGCTACATTAGGAGAGGAACGGAGAACTCGCGGCGCGATGTGCGGGACGCGGGTGGAGAAGGAAGAAAGGGACAAAGAGGGAGGGGCACCAGCGGAGGAGGAGGCGAGCTGTCAGAATGAGCAAAGAAATACAGAATTATGGCCGGAGAGGGCGAGAACTGGAGGGGGAGTCGGGAGAGCGAGAGAGAGGGAGGGAAGAAGACAGAGAGAGACGAGTGAGAAAAGGGGTTGTTCGGCGCGACGGTGGTGCGGCAACGGTGGCATATCGTCGGGCTGTGGCCCGCCGGCAAAAGCAGCGTCACAATCCACGAGGAACGGGGAAAATAATTGCAAGTTCCGTTGGCGTGCGCTAGAGCTTGGAGCGCTTTTTTCTTTCGCTTTCTCTCCTCTCTCTCTCTCTCTCTCTCTCTTTCTGGAGAAAAACGAAATGGAGAAAGAGAGAAAGATAGAGAAAAAGAGATAGAGACTGTGGATGGAGAGTAAAGAAAAGAAAAAAGGCACCGCGAGGAGAATGAAGCAAGGAGGCGCGGCAAGGAGTCGCGGGAATATGGGTATTGTACTCGCCAGTGCGAAAGCGCGCGCGAGAGTTGAAAGGGAGGAAACTGAGGAGAAGGCTAAGAGAGTTTGAGGGAGAGAGACCGGAGGGATGGAAGTTAGGGGTGGGGGTGAGATCCAATTAAAAATATTACACATTACTCGCCACACACCACTAAAATGTGTTTACTATTTAAAAGGTAAGCGAGACAGAGGGAGCTGCCTACTTCATAAACCACCTCTTCCCCCTCCAACCCCATTCGCTTACATCCATCTCTCTCTTTCTCTCTCTCTCTCTCTCTCTCTCTCTCTCTCTCTCTCTCTATTTCTCTCTCCCTTTCTCTCGCTTTTTCTCTAACATTTTTACTGTTTCCCATCCTTATCTCTCCTTTCATCCGTGTATTGGTGTGCGGGCATATGCGCGGCTGGTGTTTTATCGGCTTATGCAGTATATGCCTACTACGATGATGATATACACACAGTCGCATAGGAGCTGAAAAGGCCTATAGCAATTTTGGATTTCAAAGAATTAATTATAAGATTGATAGATGCGGTGGCGTCTAAAAATTGACGAAAATAAGTCTATAATTTATACATATATGTGTCTATGGACAAGTATTGACGATGTTTTTTTCTCGGTATTTATGCGATCATTTTTTGCCTCTAAAATATATAAATTATTTGTAATCAGATAATACATTTACATTTTTATTTTTGAATATTTTCAACAAAACAAATCGACAAAGAAACTTCTACAATTTTTGTAATTATGAAGCTCACTGTATAACTTACTCACATCATATAATTTACTACATCTATTGGCTTACATGATAATTTTATTAAAAAAAATTGATATAATTCCTCTGAGTGAATCAACGTATCAGTTTATGATTGAAAAAAATATACTAATTCTGGAAATAATTATTAAAATTATTAAATTATTATCTAAATTATTCAAATAATCATTTACAGATTAGGTATTAAGGAGGAGGCCCTGCTCGTGTAGATCAAGAATTCTAATGGGTCCTCATTTATATTGATTTCAATATCTAACTAATTCACATTGCAAATATTTAGTTTATCTATTTTGTTTCTATCATGAAAAGATTTTAATCTTTTAAGTAGTTCTATACTTACGCAATTATAGAATTATTTTTTTCCCATAGTAATATTTTTTATAAGATTAATTGTTATCCTAAGTTAATCTGGTGGTAGATATATTTAGTTTTTCATTTAAAATTGTAAATGGGACTTTTTTTTCTCTAGATTTTCTAAATGATCTAATGAATGTAAACAGTACCGGGAGTAATTAAACTTCTTCAGACATCTTTCCCCTTTCATTATATTGGTGGTCCTATTCAATTCTTTACGCTTCAAAGAAATTTGTAAATCACAAGGGAAATTATATCATATATTATCTATTGTTATTATATATAATAAAAGTGCATTATTTTCTTTCTTTTCATAAATAAACAGAACATTTTGTTATAATGTTATAGTATGATAAATATATACACAAAATACAAATACATATTTTGTAATCAAATATAATTTTATAGCATATAAAACTTTTAAAACTTCGTAATAAAAATGATAAAATAATAATAAAAAAAAGTATGTTTAGGGAAAGAAACTCTTATAAGTTATAATGAACTTATAAATTCAATATTCATATTAGTTAGGGTAAGATTTATTGTTTCATATTCGTTTGTCAGTTGTAAACTTACAATTGCAGCCTATATATCTTAGATTCAAATTTGTGCATCATGTGGTTGAACTTTGGCAAATACTCATCAGATGGCATAATACCACATCGTGTACAAATATGGCGGTATTTGCACAGGTAAGTAATGTGATCAGTTCTTTACAGTATTTATCGTATTTTTTCATAAGATAATATAGGATTAATTTATATGATTCTAGGACAAGATTTTTATGATTGATGTCAGAAATAGAGATATTTATTATTCATTTTGTCCTTGTACTATTATATATATTAAAAATTACAAATGTAGTAATTACTATTGTTTATTATAAATTAAAAAATGTGGTATAAAACATTTTCAGCTAAGTAAAACTTCCTCAATTTAAATAAATTTAATGTGAAAGTTATGATTAATATCAAAAGTTCATTTAAAATAAAATGTTTTTATTCAAAACTTAAAATTAGTGACATACATAAATATTGACGCTTTTAATAAGAGTGCAATATTGCTAAACCTCTTATAAGAATAAACACAAAAATATATTAAAAAAATTGATGGTCTGTATCAATAGGGCAATATCAATGTAGCCAAAATGTTTGGAAAATATGAATATTAAAAGTAAAGATAAATATAAATAACCAATGATGCTTTATACATTAACATTATTTATTTTATGTTATAATAAGATCAAAATTAGTCTGTTCTAATTTCTCAGATAAATAAATTAGTTTATATCATGTCTTAAATAAAATAATAAATTAGTAAAATATATTGCCTTATAATATCTTAAAAATACTACAAACGTTATGTCTCGTATTTTTTGTTCTTATTAATATTTTTTATGTTTTATTTTTCTAAAATTAAGCGATCTATTAATATTTTAATTTTATTCCTGTATAATGAGTATACTTTTATTTAATAACTATTCCGAATAGCATATTGAATTAACTTTTCTGATAACCAGAGATACTATTGTACCTTTATATAGCAAACTACTAGAAATGTATCAATTGTTTATAGTTTCTGAATGTAGAAATGCAATCATTTTTATCTAAGAAAAATTTATACGCAATAACACAATTGAATTCCAATTAATTAAGCTTATTCTAATGATATTTAGAATATAGGACACGTCATTCTAAATAAATAAAACAGAATTATAATATATTAGGTGTAATACTAAATCTCTAAATACTTTTGATTCTGATTGTTTGGAAAACATTTTTACCTGCTTCTTTAAAAACTAATTAATTAGAGTTAAAGGTATATAATTGTTTTTTAAATGGGGACGTTAAGGTGTTCGTTTTTAAATTTTCTAGAGATTAATATAAAATAACATTTCTTGTCAAGTTTGAATAAAAAACATTGCCTTTTAAGCTGAATGTGGAAGCTGGTTAATTAGCTCGTAAGATAATTAACGGCTAAAACAAGCGCAAAGGTTATGTATGACGAGTGCTGGGTTATTTTTTGCATAACGAGAGCTGAAAAATTATGTTAATTTTGTGATTTTGCTTTTAGAGTGCTTTAAAACTGAATTATAGAACTTCAAGTAGCTATAAAGTTGTGGTAGGATAGCTAGTTTGATCATAAATTTTTAGCCTCACTTATAAATATAAATATTTTTCTGGTATAGTAACTTTCTGACCAGGAACGTAAAGGATTTATTTATGAAACGAATGATTTCGTATATAACTATAAGAAGATTCGCAAGGAAGCCTTTGGGTACTAGGTAATGAGTATATGTTATATTTTTCCTGTTGAGAACCGGAAACAAGCGGCAAAGACTTGTAGCCTAGAAGAAGGAAAAAATTTTTTTTATAAAGAACGTTTCAAAGCAGTGCTGTTTAATTTAGTTACAATTTTTTAAAGAACTTTCTTGTTTTGGATAATTAAAATAAATCAATATAATAGAAAAGAAACTTATAAACTCGATTAAACTTTTGATTTTCAAATTATTATTTAAATGTCTAATGAAAATATTAACAGTAATTGTATTTTTTACGTTATCCAGAAACGTCTCTTTACTAGACAATGGTAAATACTACAATCAAATTATGAATAAGAATTATTAAAAAATATTTTAGTAATTTATTCATTATCTAATATTAGATAATTGTTATATAATAGTTATATTTCAAGCTACCTTGCGAGGATAAAGAGGAATCAATATATTATATAATACGTTCGATATAATTGCCCAAAACGCATGAGGGCGAAATTGTGGCAACTATATTTCGATCAAATTCAACAACTCATTTTGTCGTATAAACGCTGGATTAATACACCCCATTAAGAAAAGTTTTGCATTGGCCAAATAACGTGCTAAATTGACATTTGTATATATCGAGAGGTTAATTATTTCTTATCCACAGTTTTAACTGTTTGTTCTTCTCTTCGTTCGACGCATTTGCGTTACCTTATTTTGCACAACTAAACGGTTTTGCGCGATAGCATATAGTATATGACAGTGAACACGCTAAAAAGTGAGTTATAAGAAAATGTTAATGTTCAAGAAAATGTTCAAGAAAATATTCACCCAACACGTATAATGTTTATAGTTAACTTATTTTAGTTGATAAACTAGTTAACTATATTACTTCTATTTTAATTAATTAATCATTTAATTTTTGACATAAATTTTTTGGTCCCAAACTCAGCAATGTGTATATGTTTATGGAAAAGAATTGTCTTTGTATTGTTTTAGTTGAAAGATGATTCTAGCACATTGTAAGAAATTTTCAGTAAAATTAGAATAAATCACAAATTTTTCTGAAACAAAAAGAAATAAACAGTTCGATTAAGATACATTGTCACATTATAAATATATATTAAAATGTGTTAACCTCAACAGTTAAGAGTTTAATCAATTTTGTCTATAAATTCGTTTCTAATTATGAGAAAAATAAAATTGACATTGAACTGATAATTTACATAATTGTGAAGTGTTAATTAACATATAAGTTAGCCAAAAAATCTTAAAATATTTATCAACCGTTCACAAATAAATATTATTAAATATTTTAATATCTAAACATTTATACGTACTTCTCATTATACCAAATGGATGTATGGTGTAAAGGAACTGTTAAGATTGTCGGTATATTTCAATAAACTAAAATTAGCAATATTGGCATAAAATTCAATTACGCGAAGATACGCATACGACATATTAATCCACCATAATTTAACATACATTATACAGCATAGATAGTACCAAGGATTGGCTCGATTGTAACAGAATAGTGTATGGCAGAGTCAATCGTTAGATTTGTGATTAAGAAACTTATACAAAGTGATCTGTCCATATATGTACTAATTCGAGCCCGAAAACTGTTAAATTATTTTGAAAATTCAAGAAGTGTAAATAAAATGTAATAATGTTAATAAAATGTTAATAAAATGTATCAAAACAATGATGAATTCCTATACTATTATTTTATAGTTCACCTAGGCAAGCGTATTATTTTTTCAAACGCTCAGTTAATCTTACTACTTAATAATTAACTTAATGTTAATAGTATTTTTAAAAAATTTTTAATATCGTATGTAAATTGATTTTATTTATCTCCTATTCTTGTATTTATGAACACTTTGCAATATACAATTAAAATTCGAAAACTGCTTTTATGAAAAATTTGTATACTTTATTTCTCAAATTAACCAAATAAATAAGTAATTAATATGCAGAAATAAAATTATTAATATAAAATAGCAATATAAAAAGTAATATAAAATAGTAATTTATCTAAACATTGTATAATCTTTGTAGAGAACATTAAAATACAATTTCCTTATTTTTATTAATAAAGATATCAACATTGAATAAATTTTAGTACAAAATTTTCAACGGTTGACATAAAACATATACATTGGTAATAATTATCAGTACAAAAAGTAATAATTATTGCTGTATGAAATGATTATATTTTATCGATGAAGTCCACTATCGTAAGACTAAAGAATTTATTGTATATATCCTGATTCAGTCACAAAAGTAAAAACTCTTGATAACAACAATGGATATATTTTAGCTACTCTATCATCTCCTTCACATTTGGATATCTAATCATAGTATGTATAGAACTAACTAATTATTTAGTAAATTTCAGTAACTGTGCATGCACATTTTTCGGTAACAAACCAACTATATTTTGAGTTACTGTAAAGTTTAAACTATAAAGTATTGATTACAACGAAAAAGTTCAAATAAATATTAACAATCATCTCTTTAACAATAGACGTATAAATACTCTGGGTCACATCAGATTTCCTTGAAATCTTGGTTTTAACTTATGTTTTTATCATTTAAATCCATCTAATGATAGCTAAAAGAATTCAAATATTTATAGTATGAAATTTATCTATAGTTACATACATATATATATATTACGTTCATATATATATAGTTATATATATATATGAACAGCTATAGGTTAACCACTTATGGAGATGACAAGGACAAAACTGAATATTTTAATGTGGGATCCCAAGTTGGGATATATTATTTGTAAGAGAAGATCCCATAGCTGATGCAAAAACGAGTAATGTTCACAACTCGTTGTTTATATGAGCTATACTTCATTTAAATGTTCAAATTATGTAGCCTAGGATATGTGATTTTCTGTAGTAACTAGCGAGATAATTTGAACGTCTGCTTTCGTAAACATAAGGAAATAAAAGTGGATTTAAATGAGTAATGATTATATAAAAATTTTTTGTAAGGATTTGTGCAAATCGCAGCAAAATTTTACCGATACCAGTAACTTTATAGCTAGAATTTCGATTACAGCTGTGATTAAATTAAACATATTCCTACGCGGATAATTTTCTCATCTATTATCGAGAATTTATTCCGATACAACAGTAATTAAATTAAACTCTTTTCACTGACAAGTCGCAGGGCATAAAATCTGTTTTCTTCAGCAAGGATTATAATCCGGTCTCGCGCGTTCGCAATATCAAATGGCGAGACAGTGGCGTGGTGGCGCATACTCTAAATACACATACTGAACCTTCCATAAGCAACGTGCCTCCTTCACTAAGCAATGGCTGTTCCTCTTTTTCAAACCGTGAGCATTCACGACGGCTGGTTACACGCGTGCGAACCTTCCACCAATACCCGCGAGTATAAAAATCTCAATGCTGCCCGAAGCATTTGGCGTCGGATCGATGTCCACCGGGGATATTGAACCTGGCATGTTTTCAACACCCATCAGCCCTTTCAGATTATATTATATAATACACCCCGCGCATTTTCGATTTCTATTATACGCCAGGCTCGCGCTCGCACGCGTATACAGGTATACGTCTCCTAGATTTGCGCCCTTCCCACGTGGGCGCTGCCGCGACTCGCGCGCAACGAGGAAGACGGATACACGCGCGCGCGCGCGCGCCGCGGTTTCGAGTTACCTCGGCGCTCGCCTCGGGCGCGTTATTCGCGCGCGGGATGCCGCGTCGCGGCTCGGGGACCGGAAGAAATTCTGTTTCGGAGGGAAATACGACGAGTTGGCGATGGGCTTATGAGAAGGAGGCGGGGGAGTGGGTTAGACGTCGCACGGGGAGAGCTTGACGGAACTGTCGATTAATGTATAATGGAGCGTATCGTAGGTCTTTGATCGACTGGAGGTCGTAGATTTTTTTGTACCCAAGATTATATAGCTCGAGAAAGTTGGCTCTTGGAAATTTTTTTTCGGAATTCCGCGAAGAGATCTGCTATTGTCTGTCAATAATGAACAATCGGGACGAATGATATCTCGTCTCCTTTCTTATTGAGAAGCCCTGCTGTACTACGCGATATATTATTCTTCCGCGTGCTTCCTTTGGAGGCATACTACTCACCTACGTAGAAAATACACCACGGAAACTCCCATCTCGTCGACTCGCGTGCATCAACTCTTTTCCGAGAATGCTCGCCTCGCCTTTCAATCCCCGGAATATAATGCAAATCAATCGGCATCGCCCGTTTTATTTTGACAGGGGTATCTCGCGCATCTCGCTTTCTCTTCTCTCTCTCTCTCTCTCTCTCTCTCTCTCTCTCTCTCTCTCTCTCCCAACACCCTTGTTCGTCGTCGCGCGCGCTTTGCTATACTTCCGGATCTCAGGCGTGAGGGCGCAATAAAAAACAATGGACCGAGAGTGAAAGACAGAGTCTATATCTCTCTCGCTTTGTAACTGATCCCCCTTTCAGGTTGTCCAGAAATGCTCGAGCTGTACGGCCGCTGACACCGCGCATCCTGTGTGCCTTGTATAAATATATATATATATATATATATATATATATATATATATATACACACACACATATATATAATATAATATTATATTGTCGCGTGCCCGAGCTGAATGAGCCAATTAGAATCTCGCAAATATATATATATATAGATGGTGTCCGTTCCATCGCGCGAGACAATGGGCGCCGTGAGTTCTCGATGTCGTCGTCGTCGTTCTCGCGTCGTGTCGCTGCGAGCCTAGAACGAAAATAAGGAGTATTCAAGACACGCCTCACGCTCGTCACACCTACGCACGTATACAGTTGATGCATGACGGTTGTGTGCTACGAGAGCATCTATATATGTTATGTGGGTTTGCGTAGGGAGGAGGGTGGCAAACGAGACATTATTATATGTATCAGAATTCTCGGGACTGATTCCGTTTCCCGCGATTTTCCATCGGTCGCGCGAACTCGCTTAACTATGATTGTATTTGTCCTTTTTTGTTTCGGCCCACTGTAACATCAGTTCTAGGCTTAAGTGACAGGTTTCATTTTACCTTTGTATACTGCTTTCAAGAATTGGTTCTGTATATAGCAGGTTCAAACGCTACATTAGGCGAGAGATTTGACAGTTTTTATAGAGGCGTTTTACTATATAACATTTACTCTTGCAATACCGTTTAATGTTGTTCTTTTATATTCGAGGCATATATTATACATTTCAAGTTGATCTAATCTTATCTTATTCCATCAACTGTACTCCTTGGAAAATGAAAAAGTTATTATTAATGGTGTTCTGAGTCAAATTAATGAGGGAAAACAGTATTAAGAATCTTTGATCTAGTATATCAATTCATTCTATCCCATTGAAATATATACGATTATTGTTTCCACAAAACAGTTATAGTTTTAAGACGCTTTTTGTATTTATCTCAATGCTTCATATAAAAGGTATAATATTGCAATTCATCTTATCTACGTTACTTATCTTTCATATGAAAACAGTGGATCATCGCACAAATGTGCAAAGTAGGCGATTTCCCTTGTGATTTCCACACAATAGGAGTTTGAAAGAGCCACATGTGAATCTTTTAGTAGTTTTTTAAATTAACTGCATAATTTTCTTGGCTTCCCCTGTTTTTTGAAAGTACAAAAGGCTATAACTTCTGTCTTCGAATCCGCAAAATAATTTTTTTGCATTACACAGGTATGAAAAGCCAAGTTTTATTCATTTTTAATATATTTAACTTTAATACTTTAATTCATATTTAAAGAACTTGTTGAATTGACAGTATCAAATTTTTCTTTGCGTGCCTGCTTTGGTTTTGGAAGATGAGTCCATAATAAGATTATTACATTTTTATTATTAAAAACAGGTAGAAAAACTGTTTTTTTTTTACTTTTGCATGAAATTTATTTTCGAGGAACAGACTGCTCGATGAAAATTATTTTTTAGCATAACTATCTTGATTTACGAAATTTTCTACAATATATTTAAAAAAATGACATTTTATATACCCGAAATCGATTGAGCTCGTTTCACGTATGATCGTGTAAAAAAACCTGATTACTGAAAATCATAAATATAAATGAAAAAATTTGAATGAATTGTATGCTAATTAGTAGTATTCGTATGCATTAGTTACGCAAAAAACGAACAGTAATTTTAAAAAAATGAACCTGGATTTCTTCCACCAGGAGTGAATATCGAAAGCTTCTGTGTTCACCGTGGCTGTATTTTTTTCATTTTTTCATTCGAAAATGTAAATACGAAATATAGTGTAGTAAACATAAATAAACAACTGCTTTGTTGTAATGTAATAAACGTAAATGTAAGGTAATAAACATACATAAGGAACTGTTTTGCAATTAATCATTTATAAAAGTGTGATAATGGCATAAGAATAAATACTTCACTATAATCAGTAATAAGTATAATCTATAATTGCATTTTCAATACCTTTTCTCTTAATACATGTATTATTGCAGCTTTATCTTATTTGTCATTTTTCTCGAAAAATGATAATTCATAAAAATTAGCTGTCAGATCATATTGAAGTAATGAATGATGATGAAAAGATGGATAATGTACAGAAAAAAACTGTTCTTTATGGTATATGATCGTGTATAATTAGGATAATAAAGTAAAGTAGTGTTATTCACATATTATATAATATATTTAAGTTTAAGTATTAACATAATTTTTTCTTCTATAAATAACTGAGTTCTGTTAGTGGCTACTATGAGTTAAGTGTTTCTGTTAGATAGAAAAAACTTCTTGATATTATTATATTCACTTGAATTATTGAACACTACTCAGAAAAAAATATGTGTCATCAAGTAAATATTTTCTTGTTTTGTACTAAGTAAATTTTTTTCTTAAATTGATAAAACATCTTCTTAAATCAAGGAAGTATTTACTTAATGCAAGAAGAATTCACTTGAATCAAACCACATACTCTTAAATCTAGTGAATATTTCCTTAATTTAAGAAAATGATTTCCTTGGTACAAAACGAGTAAATATTTACTTGATATCGGAAAATTTTTTTTTCAATTTATGCAGTTCTGAGTCTAGTCCTCTGCGTTTCACCTAATTCAATCAAAAATATACATTTTTAAAAAACGTAGTATTTCATTATTGATACTTCATGTTACCATCATACTTAATTTATACTTTTCTTTGCCATCACACGCAATAAATATAGGTTTACATAACTTAGATATTATTTAGTTACGTCTGGCTGATATGTAGTGCATACTGCGAAAAAAAGAGAAACAGAGTGAAAGAGTAGGGTAGAAAGTGACGGAGAGAAACAAGCGTGCCAAACGCCATCTTCAAAAGCGAGCGCAATCCGTTTCCTTATATATATATATATATATATATATATATATATATATATATATATATATATATATAATATGCGCCACGTGTATACAGAGGAGCCGGGCACTCGTTGCCTATATGCATTAATTGAAAAAAAGGACACGCCGATAACGTGTAGGGGCAGGCACGGCATCAAAGGAACGTATGGCATCGCCTTTCTCTTTCTTACTTTCTTTTTGACACTAGAGAGAATCAGAGACACATAGAGAAAGATAGAGAGAGAGAGAGAGAGAGAGAGAGAGAGAGAGAGAGAGAGAGAGAGAGAGAGAGAGAGGTACTGGAAGCAACTTTCTGAAAATACGCGCGCGCACGTATGAGAGCGACTGCAGTGGCGACGAAAATGAAATAATGCCTCTTTGGCGCCTTCTCAATGGGACGGTTCGTTACATTAAAAGCCAAGAGTGTATAGAGGGCGGGAAAGATGGGAGAGAGAAAGAGAGATAGAGACACAGAGAGAGAGAGAGAGAGAGAGAGAGAGAGAGAGAGAGAGAGAGGAGAGAGAGAGAGAGAGAGAGGGAGAGGGAGAGTGAGGGAGGGAAAGAGCAAGAGAGAGAGAGAGAGATAGAAGCCGCCTATTCCGCTCTCTCTGCCACTCAGAAGCTCCTCTCCATCATTTCTATTCCCATTTCCATGACTTATAAATTGATTAATTACGCAGGTGAGTCTCGGTGACTTCCTCCGAATATATCCGTTATCGGGAGTCGTAAGTAACGATGGCTTCCGCATGCCGATGCGAATCTCGCTTTCTGGTAATTTCCAAGATTCTCTCTCTCTCTCTCTCTCTCTCTCTCTCTCTCTCTTCTGTCTCGCTCCCCGCTGTAATCTTTGCGTTGCTGCAACCGCGGAACGTGCGATCGCTAACCGCGGCGTTAACGAGCGAATGCTCCAATCTCGTTTGTCAAATATATACGCGGAAGAGCGCTCGCGATGCGATGCTGCGAAATTGGTCTCCTACCCTTTTGATAACTTTCACGGGGGGCAGAAAATCGCCTTTGTGATTGCGCAGCGGTCGTGGTGGTGGCAACTTCCCGATGCGCGAGAGTCTATCGCGCCGAGTTTTCCCGTATAATTGGGAGATTGCAATTAAGACGGTCGCGGAAGTCGTGGTGGAGGAAGGGGGTGACGGGTCGGCGTCCTCGCCGGAAACGATGATCGATCCGTCCGCGTCGCACGCGATGTGATTCTCGTCAGAGATTTGCTTTTTGTACTGGAGGCGTGAGATATTAGAGAGAGAGAGAGGGTGGAGGGCGCGCGGAATGAGTGTCAAAGGCGAATTCGAGCCACGGTCTAATTATCAAGAGGCTTCGCGAGGTAATAGAACACCTGTTTATCAAGGGGCTTCGTTGAGGCGGTCTTTTTAATTGTGGTTGAGATGAATTTTATGTCAAAAAGTTGAAAAATAATCAATTAATTATTTTATTTTGTTACTGAAGTGTTAATTCGTCTCCGATAGGTGAAACAAAATGAATATTTTCAGTGACTATTTTTTAATTCAGATAATTTTTACAAAAAACTTGCAAAAAAATTTTGAATAATGAAAATAAAACGAAATAAGTTGAAACACCACAAAAAAATTTTGCATTGACTGATTTTGGAACTTGTAACTGTTCATATAAACTCAAGAAATCCAGAATTGAGAAAAAAATTTTATTTACAACCCTCAGCGACTGAAAAAACAGCTATGCACATTCAAAAATATAAGAAGAAAAAAATTTTATTTAGATATTTCATAAATTCATGAATTGTATAAAATAAACAATTAATATTTGTCATTGCAATTCTTCATCCTGTATGTACAAATATAACTTTAAAATATACAAAACAAAAAATTCATAAATATAATTTTTTATCTAAAAAAATTGTATAAATATGACTTTATAATCCAATTTTAATCTAATTGATCGTTTAATACTCTGTATAATTGCCAATTCAGCTACAATCGATTCTAATTTTCGAACATAGTTCTCAAATCACTGTACATTCTCATAAAAACATTTCTAAATCTGCAAGAAATTGTGTGAATATCTAATCCACACTATTTTTTTAGTCCACACCACATGATACAATGTAAAACGAACGACGGAACTCGTTTAGTAAACAAAATTTAAATAAACTGCTACGTTAGAAAATCATAAAAAATGCATGAACTCATCAAGCTATCCTCCGCTCCCTTTACTCCGGAGGATGACAACATATACGCCCTCTACCTCATCCTCTGAATTTTAAAAGACTTGCTTACTAGTCAAGATGCACACGTAGATATACAAGTATATGTTTCTGATTCTAGTGGCGTGGTTAAGTCTACGACATCTGGGTAATTACCGCGTGTATAAGCACGAGACTCTGAATGGAAAACGAACGAGCTCGAGAGTGACGAGAACGCGGCTATGAAGAGATATATGTGCTTGCAAAGAGACCGGCAACAACTTGAATATATATATATATATATATATATATATATATATATATATATATATATATATATAATACTAATAACGCGTGGTACAAAGGCCTCACCGGACAAATTCGCCCTCGCTCCTATTATATGCACTGCATATCGGTGAACAGAAGAAGGGTGAAGATTTGGGGGGGGGGGTCGGAGTTTGCAAGATGATACACGCGCCTGCACTGAGACAGTGCAGGTCGCGCATCCGCGCGTAATTTCGACGTGTCGTCGCATATATTACGAACTCTTATATATATATATATATATATATATATATATATATCCCGATGATGATGCAGGGCTCGCCCGGGGAAGCGCCCGCGAAAAAGAATCGCCAGGACTCGCCGATGTCGAAGGGTGCAACGGACGCGCTAAAAACAAGGGAGAGCGCGCAGCGGTGGAACGGGCCAGAAAGAGCGAGAAAAGGAGGAGGGTGTTGGGGAGGGGGAATGGGAGAGAAGGCAGAAGGGAAGGCAGATGCGTATAAAAGGGAAAATTTTTCTTTGCCTTCTGATTGGCGGTTGCCCCGGCAACGCGCCAACCGCTCCCGCTCCTCGCGCGCGGGCCTCTAATTATTTCCAGACACTGAGAATCGAACGAGCTCCGCTACCCCCTCTCTCCGGTTGCTGTCCCCCCCCCTCCACTCCAGCACTCTGACTCCCGGTCTCGCGGTACGCTTAGATACGCACGTGTACGTGTGCGTGCCAGTTCGTCTAACACCGAGAGATTATTTGATATAGGTGTGCGCCAATATACGACTTTTTTCCGCTGCACTTTTGCGCAGCGCAGCGCCGCGCCGTCGAAGCCGCCGCCACCGCCGCCGAGCGCGCGCACCTCCCATCCCCTCTCGGGGCGCCCCCTCTGTTATTCTCGACAACTACGATGAGAGAGGGGGGAGATGGGTATGAGAAGTCACACCGCCGCGAGGGAAAGGGATTGTTTCGCTTTTTATTACGAATACACACACACACACACACACACACACACACACACACACACACACACACACACACACACACACACACATATATATCGAGTATGCGTGTATGCAAGTTGGCGGAGAGGAAAGTAGGAAACGATTGGGGGAGGTTGACGTAGAAAGAGTTCGATTATCATTGTCGGGGGAAGCTACGCGTCTCCCGATGGCACCTTGGGAATTGACGAAGCCCTATACGCGCTATATCTCTCCTGCCTCCTCGGATGCATTTGATTAATTTTAATATATTTTGCGCTCTCGAACGCACTCGCGATTCTTCCGTTAGAGGGCTCGGTTGAGAGGACTTCGGATCAAATTCTACATTATTCATGCAAGTCGCGAGACATTTTTCGAGAGAAAACAAACTTTGCCGTTATATCCGATGATGCAGCATCTTCCTACATCGTTCCCCTCTCTTTGCGAAGGGGTACTTTAGGGCGTTATTATTTGCTCTAAAGGATGCACTTACAGATTATGCCTTCCCGTTCAGCCTATCGATCTTATAATATGAAGGAACTAACTTTGTCATCTATTTTTAGTTTGGCCATGTCAGTGGTCCTTTTTTCTTGAAATCACGATAGATTATTAGACTGCTAACTATATATATATATATATATATATATATATATATATATATATATATATATATATAACAAACTATTTATTTCGTAAATTAGTAACATAAAACTGCTGTTTTTAGTTATATTGTAATGCATTACCCAAATGGATGAATCTATTTACATAAAGATTCTATTATTTTCTGTGAATATATAGAATAATTGATTTTTAAAGATTGTAAGTTAGGTTTAATTTCATCGTTTGCTATTATAATATAAATAATTCGGACTTAGTAATGAGACACTCATATCCATCATTTTTTAAGGCAGACGTTGAATTCGAATCTTGACGTTTTTAGTCCGATGATGGCATGGTCAATATCATTTAAAACTCAAATTTATTCATCTAGTATGTTAACCGAGCTTCATAGCTGTTGTGTGGTATCTTTTCTGTTTTCTTCGATATTGGAATTCTACATATATTTGTGATTTGAGTCAGTTGGCCAAAGTAAAATTGTATATAGTTATGTTAAAATTGTATATATAAAATTGTATAAGAAGAACAAGTCGTATTTCAGTCTCATAATCGTGATTCAGCCGATAATACTAATAATAAAGACCAGCTCTAATAATTTTTTTATAGTAAATCATTAATAATGACTTTAATGAAGTTCTGAAGCAACTAGTTAATTTGGATATAGATAACCTCAGAATAAAAAAGTCGGAGCTTAATATTATTTACAATTCTTGTCTTGATTCTAAAATGTTTCTCCCTTAATTTGACCTTAAAATGGCTTAATGTATCAAGTGCTGATGAACCCTAGAATAATTGAACTCACAACATGCAGATATAATGATCTGTATTCATTGGATCTTAAAATAATTTTAATTCTGATGTGAGATTAGCTAAACTCATTGAACTCAGAGATCAGTGTTACATTAGTAATTGACTCTAAGACATCAGGGTTACATTAGTAATTTGATCATTTTTATTTTTAATAATTTACTAACGATTTAATTTCCAATTTTTAAAATTTGATTTGAATATGTTGTATAATAACTTATGGATAGTTTGTTT
Source organism: Sycobia sp. Sy_11 (assembly GCA_018907035.1). NCBI lineage: Eukaryota > Metazoa > Arthropoda > Insecta > Hymenoptera > Epichrysomallidae > Sycobia > Sycobia sp. Sy_11. Next base: position 624,691 of record JACCIC010000040.1, read on the forward strand.
TTTTTTCTTATATACTATGAGGTAGTCATCGATATTGTACAATTCGAAACCATGCAAAAATCTTTTCAACTTACAATTAATTATCTAAAGATAAATGATAAACATATGATTTAAATAATAATACTTGGATAGTTTCATAACTTTGAACCTTTCCTTTTCAAACAGTTCTTTCACCGATGACGATATTTTCAAAGTATACTATATACAGTATAATAAACATGTTTCACAAAATATTTCACAATAACCTTTCATTAATTGTATAATAAATTTAATGTCGTATTTCAGTTACTTACTTTATTCTTTTACTTTC